>LDEV01003572.1:0-10955 GCA_001014755.1 Blastomyces silverae
CAGCAATGACTCTGCAGATCTTCTTCTGCTTATTTGAGAGAATCTCTTCTGAATCATCATTCAGACAACATAATCTGAATAGAGCATCAGTGTTAGTATGTGTGACACTCTTATGATAGTGAATTTTCATTCACAGAAGATATGAGCTTAGAATTAAGACTTAATTTATCAGTCAGTTGCTCTGATGACTCATTGCTGATAACTGAAGAGTGAACATCAGAGTGACATGATCAGTAATAACTGTAAAATCATCATTCAGATACTGTGACAATTTCTGCAGAGCTCATATAAGCTCAAGACATTCTAGCTCTGTTGTTCAGTATCACATCTCTGCTGTGTTTAGTTAACAAGAGAGAAACAGAATAGATCTTTCAACACTATCTAATCTGATTTGATGAAGAGTCACTCTGATGCCTCTTTGCTTGCTGATGTCAATATACACAATAAAGAAGTGCTTGAAATCAGAGTAAGCTCTGATCAGAGCTTCTGCTAGCAAGCATTTAACTTCATTAAACATCTGTCACACATTTATCACTAATTATCTATACTCATTCATGTTCTTGAATTCTTTCAGCTTTGTTTTCACAGTATAGAATGCTCTCTGTCTCTCACTGTGTGAGCTATTTCTTAATAGTCACATCTTAAGAGCTTTCAGAGTTTCCATCTTATCAGTAAAAAGATTCACAAAATCACAGTAATAATTGAACAATCTGATCACATCTTTCAGTTTGCTGAGTATTTCTGAGAACATAAGATTCTTTATCACTTTCATCTTCTTCACTTACATGAAAATTCTCAATCAATCAATGTGATAACTCAGCAAGACTACTGATGAGTATACAAAATGACATTTTCTCAGTGACATTGTTACTTCTGACTTCTCTAACACTGTAAAGATGCTGTTCAGATGAATGAGATACTTCTGTAATTTCTGTGAGTATATTATTATATTGTTTATGTACACAAGTGCAAACTGCTATAGATATCACATCAGAATTTCCTTCATCTGCTGTTGAAAGAAGCTGAGAGAGATCACTAAACTTATGATGACAACTGTGAATCTTTCTAGACTGTGATGAGAGATGATAAAGATTATCTTGAACTGATTATTGTCTTTGATGAGCTGCTGAAAAAAGCTCTGCTGAATATTCATCAATGAGAAGAGAGTGAAACTGCTTAATGATTGTAGAATGTCTCTTTGTGTCAGTAGCAGATATACATTCAGAAGTAAATGAGTGTTGATCTTTCATAGATTGATGACTACTCTCAGTTTCTCTTTATATCAAATGATAAATGCAGATGATGTGATGAGATTTCTGTTCTCAAGAGAAACTTATTCAATTCATTCATTCTCTAGAAGTGAATTCAGAATCTGATTCATTGTTTTCTGATCATGTCATGATAGTGAGTAGACCTGTTGCTTGAGATCTGCAATGTCTGTCTCATTTATAAAGTGTAGTGACATTTTGACATCATTTATAAATAGCTTCAGAGTGAGTTGAAACAGGCAGTAGTGATGATCAATTGTTGTCTGAATCACAGCTCATTCATCTGAGTGTAGATGAGAGAAGATATTCATCTCTACAGACTCTGTATTCACTGACTCAGAGATCTGTAAGAGATTCTCAGTGTTCTTATTATCTACAGCTGTTAACATGACAGTTGTGAGTCAGAAGATGAGTTTCTGTTCTTCTACTGATGTAACATATCTCATTATTTATTATAATTATATGGAAATTGATGTGATTTCTAGATTGACAAATGAGAGAATAGTGACTTTCAGATTGATAATGACTCTCAGAAGTTCTGTAAATGTAACTGACTTTGTGTCAATCATTAACTTCAGCTCTAATATTCAATGTATATCTGTAGATAGTCTGACATGAGACACAGAGAGTGAAATCTCTGTATCTAGTTTAACTGTAGCTGCTTGAGTGACACAGATCATGAATCACTGTTAAGTCTGATCAGTCTTCTTGTTTTACTTCAGCAGATGTTCTCATTCTTCTACTTAAATAACTTCTCAGATGATCATTACTCACACAGAATATCAATTAAAAAATGTGATCACTCAATCTCACATGATGATAGTCACTCTAGAGAGTAATAGAATATCATGCTTCAGTGAATGTCTCTGTTCTTCTGCTTGAATGACTTCTCAGATAATCATTGTTTACATAGAATACTGATTGAAAAATGTGATTACTCAATTTTGTATAGTGATAGTCACTCTAGAGAGTGATAGAATATTGTTGACTAATATAATATTACAATCTAGATGTCTCATCAAGTGAAGTTCATCTTTCACTGAAAAGAGAGAATCATTTCTGTCTCTTATAATAATATCTGAATTAATGTATGTATTGAAGACATCTGACTCTGCATCAATGCCTCTGATTTCAATACTGTAATTATCTAACATGAGAATGAGTAGATGCTGTGAGAAAAATAACTTCACTATTTTCACATCAATAAGAGAAATTTCAGCTTCTGTATTCATATACATGAATAATTCTTCTCACTGCATGATCATCTGAATGAACAAGAATGTATATAACAGATAATATAGATTGCTGTGAGAAAAATAACTTTACTATTTTTATATCAATGAGAGAAATTTCAGCTTCTGTATTCACACATATGAATAATTCTTCTTACTGTGTGATCACCTGAATGAACAAGAATGTATATAATAGATAATGTAGATTATTAATAATTTTACAATTGTTCTCTGAAATGCTATTGACTAACACATATGTCTCTGCATTAAAAATATGATATTCTGAGAGAGAAGCTGAGAAAACTTTCACTGATAAAATGAGCTTCTCAGTACTCATCTCTCTACTTAGTTTTTCATCTCATTCTCAGACTCTGAGAAGTCATTCTTCAGATCTGATAATGAGTCAGCACTGTTGAATTTAACTTAATATGTGACACAATCACTGATTCTCTTGAGACATCTATTAGTATAGTGAGACTCTCTGCATGTGAAGCATTCTGTCACAGAGACAGATGTGAGTTTGAGTGAAGTCACTGAGTTGATCTTGCAAGTCACTGAGTTGATTTTGTCAGTTCTCACTTCTGGTTGATACTGCTGCTATGATTGAGTGATCAGTTTGACTTACTGATCATACTGATTGATTCTGTCAGTTTCTGCTTCTGATTGACACTGCTACTACAGTCAGATGATTGACTCAGCTTGCTGATCATACTGATAGAATGTAAGAAATCTATTCTCAGTTCAGTATCTTGCTCTTCTGTATTCAAGAAGCTGTTATTGTTAATCTTCTCAAGCTCATCTAGCAGTCAGTTCATTATCTCATATATATCTGTGAAAATCATTCAAGTGTTCTGCAGAGATGAGAGAGATGATCATGATCAGTCTGCTTTTCAATCTCTTTCACAAGAGATGCTTTATCATGATCTGGTTGAAAATTGCTGCTGTCTGCAGAAGAGTGATTTTACAGATAATATAGATGATAAGTGACAGCTCACTCACTTTGTCAAATAAGAATTACAACTTCTATGCTCAGTCTCAGACTTCTTCTTCTGAGAGCTGAAACTCACTTCATAATTCATTGACTGTGATGATAAGTGAAACTGCTATCTCATTTCAGCACTCTGATGATAATCTGTTATATCACTCAAGAGTGCACTCTTTCAGATATAGAGAAAATACTCTCAGAATGACTGCTTCTTCTTCTAGAGTAGTCATGAACTCAAGTCTTGAGATGAAGATGATCATATCAACTTCTTTCAAATCATATAATATTAAGTTCATCACTCTCAGTTGAGCTGAACATTCATTATTATAGAGTGAGATGATGATGTCTTTCTGAGTGTTAGTTCTGATCAACTGTTTACTTCTATTTGAGAGATTCATATCTGACTCTGTGAGTCATTCATTTCTGCTCATGAATACAAATCAGTCATTCAATCACTCATCTCTATCTGAGACTACTTCTGATCTCTGTCTAACTCTATCACTGTTCAAATTATACATGAAACACTCTGTGCTAGTAGATCTATCTCTCATATGAGCTCTAGCTCTAAGAATGAAGTCTCTCAGACAGAAGCTGATAACTCTGTGTACTTCACAGTCATCTTCTCTGAGTTCTGACATTGAAGCTGTCTGAACATTTAATTCAGACTGAGTATTGAAGTGATTGTTACTGAGACAGATCTCTTGATCAACTAGTCTGTTCTCTTGCTTATTAAGAATGATTTCACAATCATCAAGCTGAGTCTTCAGATCTGTCAATTAAGCTTCTCATTCAACTAGAAAACACTCTTATACCTTCAACTGATCTTCTCACTCATTTAACTGTATCTTGAGCTCTTCAAGTCTCTCTATAATGTCTAGTATTGTCTTCTCATCAAATGAGACTGAGTGTTGTGACTGATTAAACTCAGCAAAGACAGAAGCAATAGACTCTCTGTTCTTGACATGCTTGATCTCTTTTATTCTGAACAGCTGAACTCACTGATGAAAGACAGTTGCTCATTTCACTAGCAGAGTTCTCTGCAGTGCAGTACTGACTTTGTTATATCATCTTACAGTGACAGTGAACAACATCTCTTTCATCTTGAGATGATTATATGAGATGATGAAAGATCACAGCTCTGCATAGTAATTATTATTATTCTTTCACACTTTGAAAATGACAATAGTGTATTTTTTCATGAAAGCTTGAGTGTATGAATGAAAGTGATGAGTGTTCTCACTGATGTCTCACTTCTCATTAATGACTACAGTGTTCTCTGATCTAATCAACAATTCAGACTTCATCTTCAGTTATTGTATTATCAGCTGTTGTAGAGCATCTGAATATGTGAGGTTAGACAACTTGCAGTTGCCTGAATATCAGATAATAAGATAAGATAATAAGATGATTATTTGACTCTGCTCAACTCAACAGTAGAGAAACAGTGAAGCACAAGTAATTGCAAGAGTGTGATAAGATAAGTTGAATGATAAGATAAGTAAGATGATGAGATGATCATTCAACTCTGCTCAACTCAACTATAGAGAAACAGTGAAATACAGGCAAAAGTGAGCTATATTCAATCATATCACTCAACTCAATAGTAGAGAAACAGTGATGTGTGAATGTGAAGTGAAGCAGAAAGCAGTCAACTGAGTCCTTGAACTCAACAGTAGAGAAACAAGAAGCTTGAGTGATTATAAGAGTGTAGAATCTTGATTCTTCTTCAAGTAGACATGCTATCAATTTGACACATGCAAGTGATTAAATAGTAGTATAAATCAAGTCTCATTCTCTAAAGAATTAAGATGGGTGTACACCCCTATATATATACATAACTATTGTTTATAGTGATCAACCTCTAAGGAAGGAGTGATTGCAAACAGAAAGGATTACAGGAAGAATAGCAGCCTCTAGGTGGAAGGAATAGAGGCGGAAGAATACGTAGGGGAGGAGCGGAAGGATAGGGGGCGGAAGGATAGGGGGCGGAACGCCACAATTTCTATAGTTATATAAACAGCTGATAGACAGTTCAAGCAGCTTAAAAGAAATCTGAGAGAACACTAGAACTCTGCTGAGTCTGTTAAAAAGCAGAGACTTAATATAAAAGCTTCTTTATAATAAGATATGAACTGATGTAAATTTTAATTAAATTAACTCACTTCTGCAGATCTGCTCTATATATAGTGACTATTTAACTAAGAAGTACATATAAATAGAGTGTACAGTGATAGAAGTGATCTGATATAAAATGATAAAAATATAATAGTGACTGAGAAATGAGATTTCTCTATAATAGTCTGTGAGAATGATAGAGTTAATAGCTTTTATATTTTTATATCTCTGATCTCTCAGACACTTTGAAAGAGCTCAGTGAAGAGTGATGTATAATATAACTGAATAAATAATCTGAAAGACTTTTCTGTCTTACTTATAAAAAGTAAGATTAAGTCTCTGAGCACTTTAGTCTGTCTGAGATCATTATAGAGAGCTGATGATAAGACAAATTATAAGAGAGTGAGCAGTGTGTCTTAGTACAATCTTTGAGAGAAAAGAGAGTAAGACACAGAAATTCTTATTAATCTGAAGAAAGCAGTCAGAGAAGATTCAGCTCTTCACTGAACTATAATACTTACTAAAAGAGAAAGACTCTCTGAAAGAGAGAGAGATGAGAATAGATGCTTAGAGTAGTGATGAGAAGTAATTCTTAGTATAATAAGATAGAAGACAGAATGAGACTGTCATCACATCTCTCTTCTAAGAATTGAGATGAGTGAAGATACATATTGAGATCTGAGAATAATCTGAGTAAAAATAAGTAACAGAGGAGCAGTAGAGAGTTCAATTCCCTGATATTCAGTCCTGGTGGGCATATCTCCCCTGGTAGGGGCTCTCTACAAATCAAAAACTATGAGCTAGCTGGATGAAGCACGAATGCTGCACCTGGCGGTGATCGCCGTCGATCGGACTCGTATCTTGCTCAAAGAAGTAACGATTAACTCAAGGGCGGCACCAAAGGGGAGAATGGCCAAGGTTTTATACGATGGCCCATCTGACGCGATCGCCAAGTTCCTGCCACTTTCGGAAAAACTGCGCTTGACAAAGAAGATGCCCGCGCGCGCATCTTCCTATTCAGTGAAAGTGGGATGGGTTGGCGGGATGTGTTCATGCATGAAACAGCGTGCTAAGCGGTGCCTGCTGCCCATACGCTGCCATAATGCGGGGATGGAGCGTGGCAACGCCCAAGCTCCACCCATGATCGACCTATCCAAGCCACCGGAACTAACCCGATGTGGTAGCTGATAGCATGATCTTTGCATCCAAGTCGAAGTTTGTCAACGCGACAAGTGGAAAATCTAGATAAAAATAAGTCAGTCAAAAATCGTCTGGCTTTCATTTGTCAAAAATGATTTGATCTTCGTTCTGTGTTCAAGCTCATGGTGGAATCTGTTAATGCTCAGCCTTCCTCCCTAGGTGACTGCAATCACTAAGTTTCTCGGTTTGTCTTCCTCGAAGGTGTTTTCCTATGAGATGCGTTAAATTAAAGGAGCGTTTTAATTTCTTGTCTTCTGATAGTAACATTGAACATGTCGAGGCATAACAGCACCAATAACAGGAAATACAGTGGTTGGTCCACTCCAAGTTGTCGCCGTAGCGAGTGGAGCAAACGCGAAACACTGCCATACGCAGCGTATAGCCGTTCGCCTCCATATACTGGATAGGTCGCCGTTCACCGAATGTCTCTCATATCTGATGACATAGCCGTGCCTGTCAACCTGTCAATTCATCATCCCAACCGAGATTCTTATCTACCTTCCTCTTTCAGCTCGCCCAGCGGCCATCTTCACGTTTTCCGCTTGTGTCTCGCTAGCATCCGCAGGTTTTTTCAGGAATTGGGTTTCCGGATTCCCATATCCCAGTCCTTCAAAGCCAGATTGTTTATTCTTGCGAGTTGGCCTGCAAGACGACGTTGGGGCGTTTGCATGGCCTGCTTCAATTGGTAGCTAAAACTTTAGCAACTTCCGTTTTGAAGGATGATACAACTATGTTCCATAGCCGTGCTTCTAAATTTGATCGGGGCATTTCTGATGCTTTGTGTCCCGTGTGGACGAAATGTTCCTAAGACATTAGACATTGGTGTGCTGTTAAAGTTCAAGGGAAGATGTCAGCGCTACATTGTCTATGTCACAGCACTCCGCCCAGCCGTTTGGATGTTTCCTCCTCTGTAAAAGAAGTATCAGCGGTAAGATTCTTATCGACCATGGCCAGCCAACTATGACGTTCTCTTCGGTAAATTTTTCTATCTCTTAGGAGATTCTAAGAGCGGATGATGGCCTTTTATGATCCATGCAACATTCCGGATGCTTCTGGGGGCAGGCGGACTTCAAAGGCGCAATCAGAGGGCAACGTCTTAATGACAGTGTATATCTTGCCCAGGCCTGGGGACCACAAATCATAGATATTATTTGTAAATTTGTACGCCATCCACTTTTCCTTCCAGTTTCTGAAGGGAAGCGGAAGGCACGGATAGGTCGCCGGTAAGACGTGACCTCCCGCCCCTCAATAACGGGGTAATGGCCCTAGATTCTCACTGCCCTGTACTCATGCGAAATTGAGAAAGCCAAGGTTTCTCGATAAAGCTCCTGTTCACGTTTCGCTGGCGGAATAGGTTCCACAGCAGCTTTGATTGCAAGGGTCACGCTGTGAGCCTTCTGTCGGTCCGCTATGTCAAATACTGCATATTCATTTCGCATGTTACGAACGGCAAGTAACATGTAATATGTAGCCGGAAATAAAGATGTCCTCAGAATGTCGCACAAAAACAGGCTCTATCTTGCAGAGTTGATCTTCGGTGAATGCAGAACACTTGAAACCCATAGCATAGTCAGGCTGGGGCCGAGGATCGATGATAGGCATGTAATTATTCCAGCATCATTGACACTCTCAACGAAAACGTCCACAGTCTCAGTACGCAATGTAAGTGTCTCCGCCGATAGCGCGATTAGCCGAGCAATGAGGGACCTAGCTTCATTTTTGCCTTGCAACTGCTGGCAAGCATGTGTAAATATATCGCCACAAACCAATGAGTTTACCG
The DNA here is from genome assembly GCA_001014755.1 of Blastomyces silverae. NCBI lineage: Eukaryota > Fungi > Ascomycota > Eurotiomycetes > Onygenales > Ajellomycetaceae > Blastomyces > Blastomyces silverae. Next base: position 8,581 of record LDEV01003572.1, read on the forward strand.
GAACTGTTCGTTCATTCTCAAGCAAGGTTCGCAGAGAAGCTTGCTTGCATCATCAAGGTTCAACTCCTACATTTAGGTTCCCATGGTTTCAAGTAGAAGCTCAAGCGCAGACATTGGTAAGATATGCTCTTCTCCTCCCTTGGCCTTTGGTCGCTTGCGGGTACCTACCACTTGAAATATCATCGACCTCCATTTCAGGGCCAAGAGAACACGGTGACCCCTTTTCTGCAAGTAGAGAACTCATCGTGTCATCGGGCGCAAAGTCTTCCTTGGGACCAAACCTGTTCCTTCCGCCAATGCTCACTCGATCGGATCCACATGTAGGCGAGCACTGTGTTAGCACTCGTAGGTGGATTTTCGACTTCACACGATCGCTGTCGGCCTCTAAATGCTCGAATGAACCTGGGAAGAAGTGCACATGGATGCATCCCCGGCACCTAAGGTGGGCAAAAAAAGCCCAGTTAGGTCTGCTTGAACCATGAGGAAAAGTGATGAGAGAAGGTTGTGGGGGGTCCCATCTTGGTAAAGATGCCAGAAGAATTCTCATTGGCTGACACCAGCTGCTTCTTAGTGGCACTTTGGTGAAACGTTTTCTCCAGCATCAAATGTACGGCAGCCTATAGTGACATTTGAGTCAAATGGGTATTTTATACTAGTCTTACAATGAGCACACATCAATAATACTGATTGTATTAGTAATTGAGATCTTCTCATTGAATGCTGTATGAAATAGAGACTCACATTGATCTCAGAGAGACTCTTTATCTGAGAAACTCTATAATATTACTCTGAGAGAAGCTTTCTAATCAGAGCTTGAGAAGCTCTATATCTGAGAGAACTCTATATCTGAGAGACTCTATAGCTGAGAGACTCTATACTCAGAGACTCTATACTCAGAGAGCTCTATACTGAGCTCAGAGAAAGAGTCTATATCTACTCAGCAGAGAATTCTATTATCAGATTTATGAAATAAGACTTATAGTCTGAATGTTAAAACTGACTAAATTATATATAGTAATATACTAACTATATTAGAACTAGTGTAATTGATGTGTGACTATATAATGAATATTATGTGAAATTAACTCTTTTACACTGAAAAACACTGAAAAATATTAAAAAAAGTCATTTGACTCAAATGTCACTATAGATGAGTATATAGTTGAATGTGGTTTTAAAAAAACTGAATATAGTTTTAAATCTCAGCTGGAAAAATCTTCAGCATGATTTTAAGTTATAATTATATCATGATTTTAAAGTTGAATGTGATTTTAAAATAAGATCTTGATTTTTAAAATCATATTTAACTTTTATCTTTATTTCTTAAAATCACATTCAACTTTAAATCATGTTTAGCTAAGCTTAACAATTGATATATACTAAGAATGATTGAAGTATATATTTAAAATAGTATTCATATATAATCTTTCAGAATTCTGCATTCTTCATAGCTTTGTCTATATAACTCTCTATTTAAAACAGTTATTCATCTCATAAAAATTCATAATAATAAATGCTGAGATTAATAATCAGATGATAAAGTGAATAAATGATATTAAAGTTGATTTTTTTATTATTTAATATCACTTCATTAATCTTGCTAATACATTCAAAGTCTTCATATAATCTACTTACTGCACTAAATGATAATGATGCTATATTAAATAATAAAAGTGATGACTCTGATGATATAAGTGATTCAGATAATTTATCTGACTGTAACAGACACAGTGCTGAGATGAAGACTCTTCAGTGTATGCATGTAGAGAGTTGAGATATAAGAGAGAAGTCAAGTGAGTAGACTTAACTATATAATTTGAAACAGTAGTAAGTCTGCTGCTGTGAGATAAAGAAATATCTTGAGTACTTGATTTACTAAGAGATTTATATGATAAAAATAGTAGCTTTGTTAGATTTGAAATAAATCACTGACTTTTTAAATGAGAGAAGTCAGCATCTAGCTATATAGATAAGTGAGTGACAATTCATCTCTATTTTCAATAATCAAGTATTTCAGAATTCTTCTAGAATCTTCTCTATATCTTCTTATAGAAAGAGCTCAGATGACTTCACAGTGATATTTTAAACAGATCTCTCATTTTAATAATTAATAGATATATGATATTATAGAGGTTCTGAGTTCTGTGTAATTATTAAATATACAGATTTGAGTAAAGGAAAATAATCTTCTGTTCAGCACTGCTATAGAGTCTTATAAATATACAGATATGATAATTGCTCTCTCTTTTAAAAGTATTGTCTCAATGATCTCAAAAATGCTGAATAAGATAATATCTTTGTTTATATAGCAATGATATTATTTTATTTAAGATTCAGTTACTGTGTAATATAGTAATAAAGAAATATCTTCAGAT
>LDEV01003574.1:413-39696 GCA_001014755.1 Blastomyces silverae
TAGGTTTGTTGAAAGAAAGATGATAATTGGAGGGGGGTTTGGAGAACGAGGGGGGGAGTAGGGTAGGGTAGGGTTGGTTTAATAAGAAATGAAGAACTAAAAGAAAAGAGTTTTACTTTCCATTTGTCTGGTATTCCGATCAGGGCTTCAGGAAGCCTTTTCTTTAATGTGTTCTGGGTTATTGCTGACGTGATTGCTACGCCCCAAACGGTTCCTAGGGAACGGATTAAGTAGACTGTTGAAGCGGAGACGGCGTGGTCTGGTGATGGGTTTCAGCATTAGAACTTAATGAAAAAGAACGATATGGACAATGAAGATATGAAGATGAAATATTCTCTGGTAGACATACCAGCATGGTCAAAAGCAGCGAGAACCGTGAACAGTATAGCCGGATATACAATCCCTTGTCCAAGACTGGCGGGAATTATATATGTGATATACTTCCACTTGGCAGAGTCGAATGCAAGCAGCATGACGAGAGCGTTGCCAATGAACATGAGCAATGCACCCAGGCGGACAAGATTGGCCAGCTGACCCCAGCGCGACATGACGAAACCGGATATAACACCGCCCACAGGGGTGGCGAGGGAAGGGATTATGAGTCGTGCACCGGCGGTTGAGGCGGAATCCTTCAGTACGACTTGGAAAAACAGTGGTAGCATGAAAAGGAACTGGGTTTAATGTTAGGCCTAGTTTGCTTCTTTTTTTTTGTTGGCTATAAAGAGCACATGGGAGCTTGACGTACCGCATAGGCCGCCAGCCCCACGCAAATGTTACTGATTTGCGCTGACACGGCCAGTTTTCCTCGTAGCATATGTGGTGGAATCACCGGCATGGCCGATGTGGTTGCTTCAACGTATAAAAAAAGTCCCAGGATAATGACACTGGCAACGAGGGATAGAATAACCCAGGGACTACTCCAAGGTAGCTCGTTGCCGCCCAAGCTGAGTCCCACAAGTTGGATGCTCAATCCTATAATTAACAAGAAGGCACCTGACAGATCGACACGGTTCCAAATCGCGGACAGTGTTGTTTTGGGTGACGCCTCGTAACTCGCGTTATCATAGTGCGTCTGGTTTTTAACTACCAGGTGGCCGACTATGAGAGCAAAAATTGACACAGGCACTTGGAGCAGGAAACACCATCGCCATCCGATTGTGTCTGCAATTGACCCGCCCAACGAGGCACCGCAGATTGACCCAAATCCGTGCAGAACATTTTGAACTGCTTGATACATTCCTCGTTCCTTGAATGGGATCATGTCTGAGTTGATAATCGTCGCTAGAGAGGCATTATTTTGTTCCGTGAGTAAGGTTATAATGTATATATAGGGGCGTAAGGTGAACGGAAATGTTAGCTTGCTCTACGTACCCATAGTCATCAACCCACCCCCTCCCAGTCCAGTCACTGCACGCATCAGATTTAGAAACACGACGTTGGGGGCTAGAGCGCAGCCCAAGCAACCGAGCATAAAAGCAATGGTAGAGGTGAAGAAACAAGCTCTCCGACCAAAGATATCAGAGAATCGGCCGTAGAGGGGCTGGAACGCAGTACTTGTGATCAGATACGAGGTCGTCAGCCAGGAAGCATTGTTGGCAGCGTTGAACTCGGAGCTGATTACAGCATAGGTTGATGCTGTAATGGTCCCATCAAAGCCCGATAGGAATACATTTGCAAAAATTGCTGTTGATGCACGGGTTAGCGATAGTGATCATTTTTTGCGTGGTGAGTTAACTAATCGAGAGATTCGTACCAACTTCGATCCATACAAAACCTTTGGGTGCAACCCAGGGTGCACTACTACTGGCGGTTGGTGTGAGAAAGGGTTCGCTCTCCATATTTGCATCTACAGATCCCGTTTCTCGTTCTTCATCTCCACCATATGTCTCCATCTCGTTGCCCGGTTCTTGAACTGCTGCTGTTTCACGGGATGATTGCGCTAGATGCATGCCTCGAAGTCACTGCCAATAACTAGTTAAGTCTTTATCAGGGCGGCTCACAGGAGCTCGTAGAAATGTATGTTCAATGTGTTGTCGACGGAGTTTCTGCGTCAGTCCTTCGAATATTTCCCATCGATATATCGTTGTGTGGGATAGAATAAATTTCCCCACTGATGATCTTTCCATGCCGTTTAGTCAGAAATTGATATCTAAATCTGACTAACAGGCACAGAAGAGCCCTAGTTAACTCAAGCATATATTTGAGATGACCGTAAAGCGTTAACAAAACAGAATGATATTTATTTACGCAAATTCTTGTTTGCCCATATCAGAGGGGAAGGTTTTCACCTGAGTGCTTTACTTAATTCGTCAAAGTCGCTTACCATCAACCTCCGATGCTACTATTTATAAAAACAGATCTCTACGTCCAAATTCCTCTTGCAGCCCTGGATACCTGGTTTGCGTAGCGTCAACAGTGGCCCGTTTAAAATTATTGGCTATTGGGTGCACCGTGATGTGGTGATGGCTGCTGGGGAGAATCCCAGAAGGGGGGAGCTTCGACCTCTTCGCTCATGAATAATGAATTTTACTCCAACATCCTATGGGCGCAATCGTTACCCAATGTCCACGAACTGTGGCTTCAAGCTACTGGTGACAAAAGCTCAGCCCCTCTTTCAAGCTTCTGCAGGCGGGCCAGACTCATTTAGCTTGTCAGCCTGCTGGCTCCGTGATACAACCGTCGAATTCAATCGCGCGGTGCCCAGAGAATTCTCTGGGAATATATACAAAAACGATACCAAACGAGATTTGAATAAAGAATGAAGGGTTGGAATACAATACTTTTTAATGTGTTTACAAGGCGACAACAAGCGTTCCATAGAGACATCCCGCAGTTGGACGTGCTGATGGCCCGTGCAAATGGACGCATCCAGCCGATTCCCTTTCAATGGTGGAGGCTGAGAAAACCTTCTTCCCATCCCCCCAATGATATGGAGAAAAATCAAGCCAAAGGCTGAACAAAAAGCCGTTGGATAGAGGCTCGGGATGGGAAGGCTTGCGTTGATTCGACACGGGACTCTTGCGTGGATTTGTTAGAGTTCAGTAGAACTTTGGGAGCCCGACCTTGGGGAAGTGAACATATAACTTGGGCGCGCTCGCCTGAGATATGGATTTATCGTTTAAGCACACGTTGGTTGTTGTTATCTGAAGTTGACTTACCTATTGCCAGGCCATAACTTGTTGTAATAGCAGGCGTGCTTGACGGCAAAATATTTCATGGCCGCAATGATAATTATTCGAGGACTGCTTTGGCAGCACATATTATTCCTGCCCTTGATACTATTTCCCGCCATTTCGCACGCGGAATCCTTGGCTGAGGCCTTGAGCGGATATCCCGCACTGTCTCAATTCCGCTCACTCCTTCAAACCAAGCCTAACATTGCTCGTCTGTTGACCGGGTACTCTGCCACTTATTCACAACAGTTCACATTTCTCGTTCCCGGCGACGATGCGTTCGCTGCTTATCGCACCGCCAACGGCGGCTCGGAAATTGCAGACATCCCGACCTCGGAATTGGAAGCTATCCTGAGATACCACATCCTATCTAGGGGCCTGCCAACGGCTCAACTCCTCACTGCGCCCCCTGGTCACTTGGTGATACCGACTGAGCTCATGGAAGAGAAGTATAATAATCGAAGCGCGGGCCCGGCATTGGAATTGAAAAATGAAACAGGGGACAATGACGATGGACAGGTTGTGATCATGAGTCTGCAGTCGGCAGCCGGTACACGGAAAAGGCAGCAAGAGGAACTTGATGTGTTGTCAGGCTTGCACAGAACTGTCAAAATGACACTTCTCGATGGAGAGTGGGATGGAGGTCTATTTCATATGGTTGACGGGTATGAAATTTGATATTTCACTACAAAATTCGTTACTTTCCTGCCAGTTGAAAATGAAATTAGTTGCGGTACGCTGACATTATGGTTGCACTGAGGGGGCATAAAAAGCCTACTTACACTCCCAAAGGTCTGCACGGAAACAATCGAAAGTCAAGACCTTACATCTCTCACCCGGGCGCTGAAGCGGGCCAGCCTTGGACCTGTCCTGGATACCTTAAGAAACGTCACTTGCATTGGCCCGACTGATGATGCCTTTGAGCAAGCGGGCAGTCCAGATGAAAAGGCGGATCCCCGCGATTTGACTAAAGCACTTACTTTCCACACTCTCACAGAGCCGGTTTACACCAATTTCCTAGCAGACGGCCAAACTTTTACAACAGTTAGCAATGAGACCATCCAGGTGACGATTAATGCCACGGGCATTTTCTTTAACGATGCCAAATTGATTAAGCAGAATGTTTTGTGAGTTCTCTTCGGGTTACTTACCTATCTTATTAATGCATTTTTCCGACTCGTATATTATGAGCCGTTGTTATGTGTATCGTATATAGAGCGTTGCGACACTGATATCCCAAATAAATCATACACTGACCCCTGGCCTCCGTCCAAACTCTAGGACAAACAACGGCGTGATCCAGGTTGTTGACAGGGTTGGTCCATCCATTTCAATCTTTTGCGCATCCGAGCAAAAGGCCATGAATCCCGACTTCCCTTCAAGTTTGAGCACAATATAAATTTTAGGTTCTTAACTTACCGTGATAAACCACAGGTCATGTCTCCGCTGCAACGAAGACCATCCAACCCTACATCGGACCCCACGAGTTCACCAACGAACTCCGGAGCGCCATCGGCATCACCACCAGGAAGCGGGGCCTCTTTGTTGACAATCCCTTTCAGTGTCGCAATTTTGGGAAGCCCGGCCATATATTCTCTTGCAGCGGCCGCCATTTCCCTTGCTTGGTGAAGCTAGGTGTTGTTCCAAGTGATCAAAACTGACTGTGCGCGATCCCAGGTGCTTTCAGGAGACGCTTGTGAAATTATTGTTATTATTATTATTTTCTTTTTCTTTTCATTTCATTTCATTTCATTTCTTTTTTTCGTTTTCCCCTTCCCGCCGTTTTTAAGTTCATATTAATACGCGATATCGGACTGGATTATTTCATACGTCGTTTAACCCCGTCTTCTCGTTCCCAGTGCTAACAAAATGCTAGCCCCCCTTTCCCCATTTTTACCTAATCCTTTTTCGACCTCAAATTGTTGTTAGCTTGTCTCATAAGCGCGCTATGGGACGTTCTCATTTTTGAGATAATCGGCATTTGAGAGCACCCCTTGTGGAGGGTTTTTGGGGTTATCCTCTGCCTAGTTTAGTAGTAATCTGGAACCGTTTTCAGCCTTTCGCATCGAATCGAATTCCTCCGCAGGGTCGCGCGGCAGACGCATATACTCCCTTTCGTAATCGAGTCTTTTGGTAAAATCGAGCCCAGCTTGTCGTACTCCGTACAGTATTCTTACATCCGCCATCTGGAGTTCCCACATCGGCTCTTCTCATTCATGAACAAGAAACATTTCCTTTCGGCATCGAAATTTGCCGCGTGACATCCCACACACCTTTAAAACCTAGGACTGCCAAGATGTGACTGACTCAGGGAAAAGTTGACAGGTCCAAACCGCTGGGATCAACAAAAAAGCAATGATCAATGACAGATCTCACAGGTGTGCCCATGCCGACACCTAGTACGGAAGCGGACTAGCGGACTAGCGATTTGCGCTTTGCCGTTTCCCCACAGCGTGGAAGATAAACTTTCCGTGAATTTCTCACATAACGCTTTCGGGTGACGGCAACGTATCACATTTCTCAGGGTTTCTGGGTTTGACACAAATGATTGCCCTATAATGCTGCCTTAACAGATAACTAGAGCCATGTTGGATTGCAGGGGGATTTCCGGGAACTTGGAAAGCTTGTACGGAGTAGGGCTCGGCCTTTTAAATTGTTTGTCGGGGTTTGCTGGGTTTTGGACGGGAATCTCTGATTCGAGCCCATACTGTTGGCAGGTGATAAGTGGTCGAAATGCTCATGGCTTGGCGGAGATGATTTTTGATGCTAATGTATCAAGCTAGATCCGGCCTTGAATCTCACTGTACGGAGTAAGTGTGGTGTTTCAACGGCATTCATGCCTGTTCGTATCAACAATAAGTCGTAGGGATAAATGACCGTTTTAAGAAACCGCATGTCAGCGCAGCTTCTGAACAGCGAAGCTACGTAACTATTAGCTTCTCCTTGCATATTTCTCCCGAGATCGGCAGAAACACCCGTTGACGGTTGGCGTCTGCGAATCCGACGGGCGGCAGCACATGTCGGGATATCCTTCGATCAAACGCGGTAAAAGGAAATCTCCCAAAATAACCATGGATCCTGTGGTGCGTCACCTTAAAAGCATGGGACGATCAGGGATCAGAGGCGTCTTGTTATTGCCCATTCGGGGTGTCAGTGGCAGGTAGCAAGCCTCTTCTGCCTCGACCCGTGTATTGGCGGGAGTAAGGCTTTGTTTGGGTCATGGGCGCCACGACCGGCTTTCCTGCAGGAGGTCCCGAGGGTTGAGCCAGGTGCAGCATTTGCCATGACTCGCTAAACACTGATCGGCCTTTTTTTTTCTTTTCCCAAGGCTAAAACTGGGGGTAGAGCAGTATAATAAACATATAAAGTAGTAACTTTGATATAGGAGCAGTTGCCCGATGTGATCCATTCGAAAAACTAAAGCAGCGGGGTTTCCAGGCCAAGCCAGAGCTAAACCGAATGCAGCACATTTCCCCGATCCCCGGCCGTGCCCCGGATTCTGTGCGCGTAATTAGCTTACATACTTCACGACATGGGAAGTGAACGGGCAACCTCAGCCTCAACACCGTCTACTTCTTCTCTACTTCTTCTCTCCGCCAACAACAACACCACACACCTAAACAACAAACAACAACTCCCCATCCCCAACAGGCCTCTTCGCGTTGTTCATTTCTTGCTTTCTTCTCCTCTCCTCTCCTCTCCTCTCTTTTTGGAGAGCATCCCTCAGATCTTCTGCTGTTCACCCCCGCTTTTCCTCTTTGTCAAACTACAGCCGTGCAAGTGAGTATATTCTAGCATCTCCTTTACAAAACACTGTGCGGTTTCCCTTCCCCACCAATCAGCAGTTTCAGTATCTGCATTTTTATATCCTTCCTCTATGGATTGCTTCTGCTTGACTTGTTTTAGAATATTGGGTTTTTGCAACCGTCCTTCCCGAAGCCACAGCTTGCAATGTAAAAATTGCTTGCAGTAGAAGTGCTCGGGGAGCCGTTCGCCCACATCCTTTCTCTTTCCCCTAAAACTCATTCTTGCAGATATCTACTCTTCAGATATATCTGTTTCTGCTGAATAGAGTGCTGTTTACTCCCTTTTTCTTGTTTATTTTGTTTCACAGACCTGTTTAGTCACTGTGCTAGGGTTCATCACTTTGAACATCTCTGATGTGAATATACAACACTTTTATCAAGCTTCTTTGTGTGTGTCTTTATCAATATTTTGCAGCAAAACAGAATCATTTTGTCTGATATCTGATATACCTCAATTCTCTCTATGATTCCATAATTTCCTGATTTTCCTACTTCTGTTGTGCTCTTTTTCTTTGTTATCTTTCATCAACTGTTCATTCAACATCAAGTTTGCATCTGCAGCTTTCACATTCTCTTCAAGCCTGCATATAAGATATGTTTCTCATTTATTTGCTTCATTTACTGAATTATCAGTTGTTGCAGCCAATATTTTTTGTTAATCTTGTTGACGCGTATTTGTGTTCTACAGCACCTCTACATCCTGCCTTAACTGGTGTCGAAAACCACTCCTTGTGAACTGAGTCTGGTGAGTTTATTCCCATGATACAATTGGAAAAATGTGCAGATATGACACATTTCAGGGGTAGGCTTGTTAGAAGATATTCTGATTCATTTTTCTACAGACACTTGTTCCGTCCATACCCCTATTGAGACACACAATAGTTTTACTTCTCGACTGCCCACACCATGGGAACCGGCCCCCTCTGGCGAAACTCTTCGTAGCGATCCCTCTGTTCTAGTTGAATGATCATAATAGTCGACGAAAGCGACGGGTTTTTATGATCAAACAAACTCTGTTCTTGTTCAGGCTACCGAAGTGATGACTGACCCATCTCTGCCGGACGGCAACAAACAAGAGCACCCAGCCAACCAATCAACCACTATGGATCAACAGGAAGCTCATTCTAACCCAAGTCGGGGTTCGTTGCCGGGTGGAGTCCCAGGCGAAACGGCAACTTTCTCACACGACGGTGACTCCGGAATTTTGGACGGCCCTGTTTCCTCATCTAGCCTACCTCATGGCTCGAATTCCCCTATAAGACCGACAGACCACGACACTCACGAACGCTCCTATAGCTTAGATCAAGCGTTGCCCTCTGCTTCTGCCCCACAGCATGAGCCTCAACAAATCACTTCTGATTCCCAAACTTCAGGTTCTCACCCGGATCATCTTTCTACTTCTGGCCAAACACCTCTATTAGATTCATTTTCTCCGCCTGCCGACATCGAAAATGAGACTACAGATGATATATTTCCTGTTTCTAGCGTTACCAATGCTGCGGGTCAACCGATTTTCAGCTCACAGATTGGGACGGCATCCTTTCTCACAGAGGAAGGCGGTTCGATGGTCTCTGCTTCTCTTACTCATCCCACCAATGGGAGTACCGGCCCAATATACCCAGAAGCCTTTCCTCACGTTTTAGAAAGCACTGATGATGATTATGATGATGATGAAATGGATTCCATGAGTGGCGAACAAGAATTGCATTATGATTACGGTTATTATGACGACGAGGAGAACCCGGCTTACCGCAGTAACCTCATTGAAGAGTCTGAACTATCCCGTTTCTCCGCTGATAGATTGCCTGGGGTGTCTTCTGCTTTGGGCGGCACAGGAAGTGTGTGCGATGACTCTGGTTCGGAGAACGATACCGAGAAGTTTTACATAACCGACGATGAATTATCTTGGTGTGATCCTACCGAATACAGTAACACAGGGTTTACCTTCGGCAGCGATTTACATGATAGCGGATCTCATCAAGACCAGGCTCCAACCTTTGCTGCCGGTGGGCATTCTCAACCTCCATCGGTCACGAACTTTGACAATATTAACGGCTCAAATTTTACCTTCAACACTGACGCGGATGATGACGATAACCACGATTTAGGAGCGTTTACACAACCAGAAAGTATGGATTCCCATTTTATTAGCCCGCCTTCTACATTGTTTCTTCCGTTAAGTATACAGGCCCTTGGAAAGGCCCAACGTGTCATCCATCGTGCATATGATAACATGAAATCTTTTGAATATTCGTCTGGGCCTTTTATCAACCAGCCACGAGAACTTTACCCCAATCCTGATAGCGTCATGTTGCAAGCCGTGTCAAATTTCTTTTCTCAATTTTCAATTTTCCAAACCCCGTCTAAAGGAATTTTCTTATTTCGTCATACCCATAACGCGCTTTTCGTCAATGACACTACAATCACTTTCCTTTCTGGCCTTGAGATGACGGACACCTTCTTGAAGTCTCATGATCACACACAGGATTCTCCACACTTCGTATTCTGTCAATCTCTTCCCTGGCCAAGGATTTCAGCCTCTCCTCAAGTCACTCCACCCAATCAGAGAATGACTGCAGTTACACCCCCTGGTGGCCTTTTAACTGAGGAGCAGTACACTTACATACATGGCCCCTCCGAACTGTCAATATACTTTGTCCCTCCATCATTGGTTTTAAAATATTTCAATTCCCATATTGCCAGCATGCTTCTTGCTGCGCCTCTCGCTCCATGCGAAGGCCATACATATACACATGCTGACGGACTTGAATTTCCAGCTTTCGAAAAGAACCTTTCAATCGATATGTTCATTAAGCAATGGCTTATTCGATCCAAAATACCGCCCCAGCAGCTTGCTTTGAAGGATCGACCTCATGTCCCAATATCGGATGCAGCTGCGAACGCCTCGTATTGGCCACGACCTCAAAGGATAACGCGCCCCGAAAACCACCAATTCAAGAACTACGATATTCAGAAAATTCCTTGGCAGAAAACGATGAATGTCCGGAGGTCGGATGCCAGGATCCTTCGCGACTGCTGGTACAAGGGTTACCGGAATTTGGTGTTTAATCCACATGGGGTAAATTTTAATATCACTTCGCTCTGTTTGGAAAAACGACTAACCTATCATTTAGTATTCGAAGCAGCTACCACAGACAGAGGAATTCTTCAAGGCAAAAACCATGTATACGAAATATAAGGCGTCAATGGCGCATTTTCAGCTGCGTAATCTTATGTCCGTGACATCGTCGAATACGGTGCAATATGCCCATCGGTCAAAGATTTACTCTGTAACCCCGTTTCACAAACAAAAGAATTGCCTAATTGATCTCTCTAATGCCTCCAAGTCAGCGACTTTCTTTGAGCCAGTGAAGATTTCAATTATGAAAGCCAAGCACGGCGTCACTATAGTTGGAGGGTTCTGTGGTGAATATGCGATGAGAGGCGACGTGACCGATCACAGTATTGTCGATGGTTATATCACTAAAAGCCAAAACGGAATCACAAATCATATCGATATTGTTAAGCATCGCACGAGTCGTAGCCCTCAGGCAATTATCGCGTCGAACGATCAATATCTTCGAGTCCTTGACTGTGAGACCAACAAAGTTGTCCAGCGCCACAAGTTTGCTCGGGCAATTAACTGCACCGACACGTCACTAGATGGCCGACTACGTGTTATAGTCGGCGATGCCAGGGACGCGTGGATAATCGATAGTGACAGTGGGAAACCGGTTCAACCACTATCCGGCCATCAAGACTTTGGGTTCGCATGCGCTTGGTCACCCGATATGCTTCATGTTGCAACTAGCAATCAGGATGGAACAGTCAACATCTGGGATGCTCGTATGTGGCGAGTACTTCAATTCATCGAGTCTGATGTAGCGGGGTACCGGTCGTTGCGATACTCTCCTGTCGGAGGTGGCCCACGCACGCTTCTCATGTGCGAACCAGCCGACCGAATCGCAATAGTCAACGCACAAACATACCAAACTCGTCAAGTACATGATTTCTTCGGCGAAATTGGCGGAGCTGACTACACTCCTGATGGCGGCCGGATCTGGGTCGCTAATATGGATTATACATTTGGCGGATTGATGGAATTCGATCGATGCCAATGGGGTCAAGAGTTTGGCATCGGGCGAACGAGGAAACGATTTATTGAGGAGCGCCTTGATACTTACTACCCCGATTTGCCTAACGAGTGGCTTCCCGAAGCGGATTTGGATGACGATGAAAGATGTGTGCTCGGACCTGGAGAGAGAAAGTTACGCTTCAGGCGCTTGATGAGCAACCAAGAACATGCCGACTTCCTTCGCCTGTGATTGCATAGCTTTTTCTGAATCATGTTTCTCTGTATAGTTTTGCGTGGTTTCTTCCCCTTTGATTGTGATATCTGTTCTTTCACTGCTTGCTAATTGCCCGTACAGCCCCGTTTGTAGTGCATTCCAAGCGCGTGATTCCTTTCCCCCCTCCCCCCCCTTTTTTTCCCCCCTTTCTCGCGAGTATTTTGACAGAATTTCCTTTTATTCCTGGATCACTTCTTCTTTTTTTTTGCTCTACTCCGGTTCCATAGGGTTCATCTATTGGAGTAATTCAGGCTTGGTAATCATCACCATTTTCCTGCATTGCCTTTTAACATTTCCCCTTTTCTCCCCATTTTATTTCTTTTTTCTTGCCTTCTTTTCACGCAACATGGTGTTATGTTGGAGTAAACGCCCGGTTTGGGAAAACCATGTTTTGCATTTTTTTTTATTTCCAATCTATTTGTTGCATTTGTATTTCCTCCTTGTTGCTGTTCATTGTTTTCGATCTGGAGTTAATTGGTTGAAGGTGGCCCCCGGACCCTGTTCCAGCCGTATGGTGGCTAGAGACACCTGGAAACCGTTTTTTTTTTTTTCCTTTTCTTTTCTTTTGTTTTTATTTTGTCTTCCTGGACTTTTAAGAGCCAAGGATAAATGAAAGAGGCGCAGGCCAGGATTGCGGCGAATTGGTGTATGGATAAAGGCATGGTTGGGAATACCAGGTAGTTATGGGTTTGGGAATTTTGTTTGAGTACATAGTTCATTCTCTTCTTTTTTGCTTTTTTGCTTCACCCTCTTTGTTTTTGACGCTGCTAATTCCCATGCTTTCATGCTTTCGCTTCTCTGCTTTATTTTATTTCCTTTTTGTTTGTCTATTTCCTTTTCTTCTTTCAACACATCCCCCTTTTCAATTCTTTGTTTTATTTTTGCGTGTTTCTGTTTCTTTTTTTATCCGCGTTTTTTTCCCTTCGTTTTTTCTCTTTGAAGCAGGGCGTTTATTGTGAGAGTACAAATGAGACGCTGAGTTAGTAAGGTGCAGCGGGAGAAGATAGTTTAATTGCAGTTTCATGATTGCAGCAGTGATGGCATGGGTGCGATCTGTAGTTACGTTTAGTTTTTTAGCTTTTGAAAATTTAAAACTCAACATCTTGTTTCATTGACTGCGTATCTGATGACCGAGAATCCCCCCCCCCCTTTCCTTTTTTTTTTTAACAAATGAGGAGTTTATCGTAAACGGCTCAAACCGGAATTGATAATACTACAATTGTATAGTACATTAGGGGACAGCAGGTGAAAGGGTTAGTTGAAAGAGCGCCAGAGATTGTTTAGCTCACCAGCTGAGTGTCCTCAATGCTAGCAGATTGACACATCTGTGCCTTCTTACTCCGTAATCTAAGGAGGTTTATCTATGTTTTAAAATGTCAGCAGTATAAAACTATATAGAAAGGATTCAAAGTGAAATTGGCTCGCAAAAAATACATCGAAATTATCAAGGGACAGACAAAAAGTTTTGGGAAATGAAAAAGTGAGAAAAAGCAGTGGCGGTTTCAAACAAAAGCATATACTCCTATAACTCCTGACGTTAAATATCGCGCCCGGCATTCCTTGATTGTCTCTGGACTCCCACCTTCCACCATTCCCCTGACAGCCCTCATATCTCTCCTCACCAGTTCAACACTTCAATCTCATACAAAGATCGATCCTCAAGACATATGCACGTATAGCAAGTACTTAACCCGAATCTGGGCTACATCGTAAACGATATACTCGTTATACTGCAACCAAGCATCCGTATCATCCAGCGTCTCCGGCGGTGACGAAACATCCGGCATAAGAACCCCCTTCAGATCCTCGCTCACACAGCCCGCATCTTTCCATCCCTGCGGTACCGTCTGGCCTTTACCTAGCGTAGACAGGCTTCCCTGCTTTTTCGCGTTCTCGCCAGCATGGTAGTCGCTGTCGACAAGCTCTAGCATCGGGTTGCCCAACTCGACATCGCACAACATCAGCACACCGATTCTGTCGCTGCTGTGCGCGGAGCAGTAGTTGGCGGATTTGCTGGAGATGTCGGCGAAGTAAACTCCCTTGCCAAACATGTAGCCTGTTACTGGGGCTTCGGGCGGTGCGATTCTGAGACCTTGGCTAAGGATGCCTCCGTAGTTGGTGCTGCGGGAACCGTGCCAGAGGAGACGGCGGTTGCTGTTTGGTAAGTTTGCAAAGGCGGATTTTTCGAACCGCTGCTTTTCACCACGGCGTTCGACGCGGAAAACGTGTTTCAGCTAAAGAATTGGGTTAGCTTGGGGATATTTTTTTGAAGCGGGGATTCGTCCTCTCTGGGATTTGGGACTTAAGAGGGAGATTTTACATTGTAGCGGATATGGTGAGTCTTGCCATGAGACTTCACGAGGTAGTCATCTAATTCCTTGTATTCGGTTGTAGCTGATTCCACTGGATGATCAAACGAACTGTTAGCACTGTGGACCTAAAAGGGAAGTAAGAAACGGTCTTCGAGTACGCACGTGGTGTCATTTCATCCAGCCCAAGGCCTGAAAATTGAACATCGAGAGGATGAAGGCCAGTTTCAGACGTCTTGGCATCCTTCAAGATCTCGTTGGCGATCTCCATGTCGGTCAAAGTTTCAAGAAGGTCGACTTCACGTTTGATAAGGTCCAGAGTACCGATAACAGGAGGTCGACGACGTCCGAAAACGTGAGGAATGAGCGTAAAATATTGGTTGCTCAGATCCTCCGTGATCTGCCCATACGACTGACCATAGTTTTGCACGGCAAGTGATGGGTTTGTAACTAATTCTGAAAGATTCTTCAGAACCTCAAACCCCGCCATGAGAATCCGTTTGCTTAACTTTCCTAATGGTAGTTTATTTGCGTCGTATGACATGCTAGCCATGGTTGAGAGCATGTGCCTTTGGTTAAAGATAAGACCAACAAACTCCTGGACGGGCCGCGACAATGTGCATTCAGGCATCTTTACCTCTTCCTCGACTTCCTTCTTAGCTTTCTTTTCACTTTTGCCGTTGTCTTCTGAATCGTCCTCATAATTCCTTTCAAGATAGGTATATTTTCCAGCTTTTGGGCTACTGAGTCGCTTACTCCAAGAAAGGCCGGTCTTGCTGCTGAATTTCTTCTCAAACACATCTTTCGCTTGGTCTAGAGTGAGCCCAGCGGCCCGAGATTTTTGTCCAAATTCGCCAACTCGACCCCACCGCATCCATACCGTACATTTCCCAGAAGTTTTGTCTACCAGCAGCTGAATGAGGTAAAATTTGTTGTTGTTGTTGCTGGAATTGGTTTGGTTCAATGCTGCGTCATAAATGACTCCATCTTTGCCAATAAAAACGTCATGAGTTGCTAAGTGGAACGTTAGTCTACCTATTTCATGAAGTATGGGCTCACGTCCTGGATTAGAAAGATACTTACGCCATAATGGTCCATCGACTGGAACCTTTAACGTTGGAGATGCTTTCTTGGAATCCTTTTGCTTCTTCGCTGGGGGTTCGTCCTGGGACTTGGATGTGGTGGCATCATCCTCATCATCATCATCTGCTGGTATAGGACGTTTGGCCTTTGAGCTGGCTGCTGATTTCTTGCCTTTGGAAGGTGCTGCGCCTGCGGCTGGTACATCATTCTCATCATCGTCCTGGCTCACATTGGTCGTGGAACCATTAGACTGCAGTTTGTTTCTGGATGATCTCAGAGGCCTGCCATTGGTGGCTGGCGTAGGTGCTGGGGTTGCTGCCAAGAGATAAGAAGCTTCTGAAGCTGGTTTGCCGTCTGCTGCTGAATCCAGAAGCCAGTTCCAGGAAACAATTTTTATACTTTTGAGTGCGGCAGCTTGTTTACCTGATGTAGCGTTAGCGACATGCAATGTACCAATTACCGCATATAGGCCAAATCTTCTTGGATGTAGAACGACAGCTGAAGGATAGAAAGCAAATAATAAAGGGGGTTCAATTGCTCACACTTTAGCTTATTGTCCTCTACGTCCTTTTGCGTGGTCACAAGATGTGTACATGTATCGATGATCTTTGCACTGTAGGTGCCGCCGCCAGACTCAATTTTGTCTATAAGAACGGCTATAGGCGACGAGTTAGCATCTTCGAGTGCAAAAGACCAGGTCACGATCGTTTCTTTCCGTCTTCTCTATTTCTGCATTGATTTCATTTTGTTGCTCCATTTTCAAACAACACACCTTGTTTATGCATCGGGAATGTACCACTAAGGGCGATGATGTGGTCTTTGAACGTGGTCGCCATTTTCACGAGATTTTTCCGAGACAGCAGAGGAACAAGCTGGGCAGCAATTGAAACAAAATCCAACAAAGTCGTAGGGAGCGATGATTTTAAAAGAATGAATGGATGTCCTCCGCAGGGTCGCCCGATGGCCCTTTTAAACAACCCTGAGGATTGCCTTTGGGCTATCTCTTCCTTTTTTGAGTTGAGGCCGGCTGTCGTGTTTGGACGCTAGCACAGGCGGCAGCACCGCAGTGATTGGCCGCAGCAAACAAAAGCCCCTGAGCTAGTTATCGGCGCTGGAGACCACTTACTCCGAGGTCTCGCACAGGGCCAAAGCTAGGTTCGCGACTGGCGCACCTGCACATTTAACTGGGCTTCAACCAGGCAGAAGAGGAGCTTCCACGGCTGCGGGTTCAGCGCAACAGTGGTGCCACGGCAGGACTCTCAAGAATCATGTTCGCTGTCGTTGCAAACACGACCGCACTCGAGATGTTTTCTTCGTAGAGGCTGAACGACAAGGCAACAACGCGCCGCGATTGGTCGATCCCCACGTGATTGCCAGGCCAACGCGAAGGCACGTGATATCGCGCCAGGCAGAACTCGATGTCTGCCTGAGCAAAAACCCACCACGGCATCAGATAGTTTGAACCACTGGTGATGGTTCGATATCCTTTGCAATTCCAATCTCTCTCTTCTCCTGCATTGTGGAAAGTCAAATTCATTCTTCCATCCATCAACCAGTTATCCTGCAATTGGCCCGTCATCCGTCGCTGTGGCCTAGAATCTTCTCCTAGGGCTTATCATATCTTGCTATGTTTGTTCCTTGCGCAAGATGACTCTGGAGACCCGGGAAAACTTCGGACCTCTATGGTCGCCAGAAAGACTTTTGGTTCCAATCCCGCGTTCGATTCAACTTCTTTGATGACGTTCTTACAACTGGAGAGAGATAATGGACATGAAAGCTCTGGCTAACGTTGAAAAAAATACATACATAAACCTATATCGCTGAACTCAGGACTACTTTGAGAAGACGCTCAAGAAACATAAATACATATATCATATACACAAAACATTCTGGCTCTAGTTGACTGAGAATAGCGCGAGGAAGGTGAAAGCTCTACCGGACAGAGATGTGCCAGCTGCTACTTCTCCGAAGCAAAAGACAGCGCTTAAACCGCTAAACCGTTTCAGCCATATCTCACCAACTCTTCATTTAATTTAAGCCTAGCGCTTTTTTCTATTCCGGGGCTTCTTTCTCGTTTTGGGGGGAGGAGGAGATGTCGAAGTTGAATGGAATTCCTCCTTGTCCTCATCCAAAGACCCCTCTTGTTGCGGCTGCGTTGCAGGTGTAACTAATTCAGCTTTGTCTGCGAATTCGGTTCCCCCACCAGATGGTTCCTCTACTATGGGCTCCGCACCTTTTAGGGATGCATCCTCGAATGTGTCATCTTCCTCAGTCTGCAACTCTGTCGAATTTTTATCCAAGTCTTCCTCCGCAAATGTGCTATCTTGTAATTCGTCTTCCCCCTGAATACCACGCTTGGTGGGCGATTCCTCTTGCTCTGCGGATTTTATTTCCTCTGCAATTGCATGTTCCTTAAATGTATCCTGAATCGACTCATGTTTATTTAGGGAGTCATCGTCTTCACCTGACGCTTCCTCTCCAACGGAGCTAGGTTTCGTACATTTGCCATCATCGTTGCTGCTGCCATGTACTTCATGTATCTCAACATCCCCATAGCTTTCAATTGGGGACTCTGCTTCTCTCTCTGATGTCCCAGAACCAGACCCGCTGACTGGCGAGATACGGGCAGTATTCCGAGGTGGTAATGGGGGAGGTGTGGGTTTGGCAATGGTAACGAGGCGAGCACGGGTGAAAGACGGGCTGGTAGGGCGAGCTTGGCTCGTCTCCCCAGGGAGAGATTGATCCTGGATAACAAGGGATCCTCGCGCGATGGAAGTGGTGTTTTCTTGCAAAGGCGTAGTGCATTGCGTTCTAGTGGAGTTATCCCTGTCCGAGCTATGGAGATTAACTGAAGAAGACCGACTTGCCGATATTGGGACGGTTGGGGGCTGGTCGTCGATGGAATCGTCTGTCTGGGTGGCTCTGTCAGCGCTTGCAGTGCTCTGGACGCTGGTCCGGCAACTGGCCCTTTGAGAGCTCTCCATACTTAATCGCGACAAACGGTTATACAGCGGGCTCGTTGGGCTGGGCCGGAATTCAAACATGTCGTCACTGGGTATGCGGTTCGTTCCTGCTTCTCGAATTATTACGCCCTCCCTTTCTAGTGCTTTAACCCCAAACGGATCCGGGTCGTCAGGCGGGGGGACGCCAAACACATCGGTTTCGATTTCAGCATCTCCAGGAGCTTCTCCCGGAGGAGGAAGCATAGTCTCATCCACATCGGTATCACCTTGAGCCGCCTTTATCGTCTCTAGTAATGTTCCTATCGAGGCCGGTGGATTCTTTGCTTTACCCGCCAAAATGTCAGCCACGCCGATTCGTTCGCCATAGAAACGCTCGTTTTCATCGCTCCTCTCGATTACGATAGTCCCATCTATTTGAACTCCCGCATACACACCCCGGCTCTTCAAATAGGTCCACACCGGAGCCCGTCGCTTGTGTACCTCAGATTCCACTGCACCTCCTACACCAAACGGGCCAGCAACTGCACTGAGCTCCCCACCCAGTGTACATCGTACCGCTTTGAAAGCCTCTAACGCCTCGTAAGTATTGATGACAACCACACAATCGTAGATATCCACGCCAGCCAGAAACCCAAGCCCAACAGTATGCATCATGATTCCTGAAGGAGGACTCCACTCTCCCGTTTCCTTTATCCTTGCGACAAGAATTCCACCACCTCCAGATCCACTAAACCAAAGGCCAGTTCTCATTGCTGTAAAGATTGCCAAGCCCTTTGCCTGCTTGATAACAGCAGGAGGTATCTTTTTAACAACCCTTTGTTTCCCTTTCGGCTTATCAATAACCCCCTTCTTGTTGTCCCCATCAGTATTCTTATGTTCGTCAGCCCGGTCTTCTGAGCTCGCACGCGAACCTGTCCCGTTTGCCTCCTCACTCTCTTTGTCGATCTCGGCGTAGAATCCATCCTTACAGAAACTTCGCAATATCCGGGCTGCCTTGTCACTTTCCTTATCTAGAGTCGTGGGCCAGAATGCCTCCGCGCCGAGCTTGTTCGAGAGACGATTCACCGGCGGACCGAGCTTGTCAATGGTGTTGTAGGCCTTATCAAACCCGCGCTTCGAATACACTTTTGTCTTTTCCCATTTCGAGTTCGACATTGTACCATTCGTTTCGTTTCTTGCCGATTGTGACCGGAACAGACGGTAGAGGCGGAAAGATGGTTTGTTTGAAAAACATCGACACGAATAAGAAGGAAGTAAACTCCTGAAGTGTTCAAGGAAATGGTTGGGGCGACATACGCTCTCTCATCGGGAAGGCGAAACTTCGGGCGAAGGTTTCACGGTAAGTTGCGATGGGAGCGGCTCGGCGGTCCTGGAAGTTAAAATAAGTTGAACAGATCTGTACTTCGCATTGGGATCTCGCAAAGGATAAGTAGAGCGAAAACAGGCATAAGAAGAGAAGTGAGCCGAGCGAATGAATTACACCTGTTCATGTCCACCCGGAAGGGGGGAGGAAATAACTACAAATTATGAAGCCACCACTCGATAAGGAAACATGTTAATTGCCTTACCAACCTGGGGAGGTACCTAATAGGTGGTGGGTAAAATTATATTATTTACGGGGTGAACGCAGGTTGGGTTTGTTTGTTTCACTGCCGGTGATCTTCCCGTATGAAACATCTCTTATCAATTTGGGTTGTGGTCGAGACTTTTATACAAGTTTCCTCAAGGTCAGCTTCAGCCGCCCTCGGAGAGTTAAGAAAAAGAAAACATAGAATCATGACGCTGACTTAAGAATTTCCAGGGACATGATTGCATCGCAAAAACAGGCAATATGGAAAACCCCAAGTACTTCGCCCGGCCAGGTCCAGCCACCGCGGCATCACCGGGAAGCTCTCGCTGGCTCCATCGCAACATCCTGACGGCGATATCCACCTCCAACCTCCGCCACAGAGTCATCTGGGCCCAGATCCGCAGTTAGGGCTGATGAAGTCACGTGGACAAGTATTTTACTCCTATTTGATAGAACCGCGACGAGAAATCATTAAAAATACGAAATTTGAGCAAGACTCGAATAGCCCAAAGGATCCAAGAGCACTATCATACTTGCTAGAATATCTCCGACATCTTCTCCGTCACTGACTGGCCGCCGTCAAGCCTATCAGCCTGCCGCCGAAGAATATCTGCCCTCAGTTTCGCAAACGCACGCTGGATCCTCTCCTTTGACTCAGGGTCCTTCCCTATTGTCCTCCGGGCGGAATAAACGCCAGTGATAAGCCCCGATTCGCCACCCACAAACAAACCCCCCGCAGAGAACAATGCGAACATTGCCATGTCGCCCAGCGTTGTGGGTCGGAGCATAGGGGTCAGATCGGGAACCGGCTCTGTTTAACAACAGGCACGAAGGGAACCGTTAGTAAAAAACTCCCGCCAAATAAGCCCCACGTAAGATCATATTTGTTGCATGCCTACCTAACCGGCCGCTTGCAAACTGCACATGCGTGGGCTTCTCTGCAACCCGGAATGCAGTAAACATATCCATCCTCAGTCGCCGGACCCGTAGCCCGAGGTACATTCCCAGGCCGATACCGATGATGGACCCAAGGGTAGTGTGCGTGGTAAGCTTTGCTGCGGCGGAATTCAGTGTATCGCGGTCCGATTGCTGGAGATTATGCTTCAGGTGTTCCCGCGCCAGATCGGAAAGCTCCTGGCGGGTCGTGCCGCGGAAGGCGGCGAGCGAATCGGGCATTGTTGTTCTCGGTCTATATTTTTCCAGTTCAGACTGACAAGCTATATATATATATAACTGGGTTAAATCGGTAATTGGGAAGGAGATGCAGAGTTCCGATCAATGCAACTATGGCGAACGGTTCATAATGGATAATGCTTTTGACGAGGTTCGCGATAAGCTATAGCTATATAAGCTCATCGATCGATGACGTCATTGAGACATAGTTGAACTGGAGCTATTCTGACATCAGAGCTGGATCGGTGCTCGCTCGACTGTGACGCCTGTGGCTTTCAGCGCTTTTTGAGTTTCAGCGGTAGAACCGGCCACGATGTTCAATAAAATCACGAAGAGTGGTATTTCTCAAGAGAAAATCATCAGAATGAAAAAATGTATTCTTGGTATTCACCATTCACTCCTGGCTTTTTAAGGTGGTACAGTAGATATAAGCCGTTTTTCGAGCCCATTTGACAATTCAACCCCTAATTTATTGCGCTGGGGTGCTGGGGCAACCACGCTACTGCTAAAGAATTGCATTGTATGTACATACAGAGGAATTATGGACTGTCCATGGGAAACTAAAAATTGTCAACACATCCGGCACTCATGGCTATTTCTACTGGCAGCACAGAGAAACTACTGCATCGTCCTCTCAGCGACAAACAGCCTATCCATCGGTTTGGAGAACTAGTTAGGAAGAGTCCGCCTCTGCTCTTAGATAAAAGTCGGAACATTTGCTTAACCCCTTGATTGGCTCTAAAACTTTTTGAATTTGGCCATACCATTCCATGGCGGCCTACCTTCCCTCCTTAAGAGAGGCTTGGGGATTTCGAGATGAAATGCTTGAGGCAAAGCTATCAGATTGACTAAGGGGCAGAGGAAATACATATGATCCCGTGAGGGTTGCCATAGTTGGCCAACTCATTTTTTATGCCCGATCCTTCTTGTGTGTTGAATACCAGCTGGCAAAATTTTGATTTACGATGGGGCTGAAAAAGGGCAAAACAGTCAGACAGACTAAATTGGGTTTTATGACGGGATAATGATGTTACAGTGTTTACAATTGCTCGTCACAATGCACCAAATGCTGCCCGTAGGAACCTGGGCAACAAGTAACCTATGATATCATAAGGCATGCCATGCAGAACAGACATGTATACAAAAGCACAGCAATGAGGACTATGAAATCAAACTATATCCATTTCAAAACTCATCTCAACAGTCGTTATCATATCCTTACTCTACCACACATATAAATACAGATAACTATCTACCTTCAACAAGAAAAAATGTCCCAAGAAGCATATCAAGCCGAAAGAGATCTGAACACCTACCAAGCGAAAACAGGGAGGGCCAAAGAGGGTGTTAGTGACAATGGTAAGCCCAAGATCTCGATCTGCTCCTGATACATTCATTGAGAGCGGGCAGAAAAGGGGACAAAAGAAAGAGAGAGAATTTTCTAATCATCCGCTAACTCTCACAATCTAGCCGCAGAATCTGGCCGCAGAATCTGGCGTCGAAGCCAGCGTAGAATACAAATTCCCCGGCTCTCAAGTGAAATACGGCCCTGGATCCACGGCAAGCGGGAGTGATCATCGCATAATTCCGCCCGAAGAAGGCGGACGATATGACGACCGAGGACAGTGAGTTCTTAACTCCCCCAACTACCCCAAATTAATGTCTTTTGTTTTCGATACAAAGAAGGCTTACACATAAGTGCTTGATCATAGCGTAACCAAGGGGGAGGACTTTCTTGGACAGGGGGGGCCAGAAGATAAATTGAGAATGGACACGGAGAACAGACCTGGCGATCAGGATACGGCGACTGGACGCATGCCGGCGAAACATTCGCAGGAGTAGACGGCGCAGTATCGGGTTTATTTTGGAATCTTGGGAGCTATACTTCGTGTTTGCGACAACTGTTACCGACGCACCTAAATGATCGAGTGGGCTTTTTTCCCCCAGATTGATATGTAGAGATAGGTTAGATAGCTTTGAGCCGAATGAGTTGAATTGCCTGCAGCGGTTTATGCAATATAAGTTTGGCGTAATATGCTATTTCAAGTGGCCGGACACTTGAAGTGTCTAGGCCAGGTCAAAAAATATATTCAGGTGATGTTGAAATTCAGATTTGATTTGTATTGACATTTGTGAATGAGATATCAAAGGTGACCAGAGCATGGGAACGCAACGTATGGGAGTTTGGTTCTTTTTCATTCTTTTTCCATCACTTATCTCCTTGAGTTAGCCTATTCCCCCCAATTTATAGCTCTCTCATGATCCATACTCATTTATTTTAATCAACACTTATTCGCTCAGAATCTTAGACAATGAGTTCATTTTTAGACTAGTTGAAATAGTATTTTATTTACATACATAGCCAAGCTCTAAAATCATTTCTCATCATCAAATTTGGTAAGCTGCAAAAGTCAAGTCGCAGGCCTTCATCTTTTAGATACGATGGTTCCAATATTTACAACCATTTATCGGCTCCTTGTTCGCATCGATTCCCCTCTCTTTGAATCCCTCCTATTCAATATCTCACCTCCGCTGCATCTCCTTCTCCTCCTCCATGTACTCCCTGCTCGATGCACCCACTCCTTCCAACCCAGAACCGTGGTGTTTCCGATGGGCCTGGCCATCATGATGCAGTTGCGCCGAAGTCTCTCCCCAAATGGGTTGGCCAAGACCCCTATTCAGCTCCCGCGAGTCCGCACCCCCAAGTGCATCAATGGCCGGGGTACGTTCTTCCGGTGGCTGGCCCGCAGTGTGCGAAACAAACGTTCGATCCAAAGGAGCACTACCGGCAGGTAGAGTTTGTGCGTGAAATTCAGGTGCGTAGTCTGCGGGGGACACCTTTTTCCCCGGTTTATGCTAGATTTGATTCGAATCATAAGCATATTTTGTCAACGCGCAAAAAAATTCTAGTGAAGCGGGGATCTCTTCTAGGAATCCAAACTGTTCCACTACTTACACCATGTGTCTCCATCGGGGGAGAACGTGGAGCTGACGGGTGAAATTCACCCTTGGGATTGTTCATGGATTCTGAATCGCGTGGTGCTGACATGATGTCTCCTAGATATAACGAGGATAATGTAATGTTCTCGATTGTCAAAGTAGGGGTACTTCAGAATCGTTCTCAAGATATGAAAACGATTAACTGCTCAAAAGACGAAAGTGGCGTCCGTTTTGGTCGATATATATTTATATCTGTATATGCCAATCTATGAAGGTTGCCTCTTGAGTGAACTTGGAAACTGAATCTTGATATGACATCACA
Source organism: Blastomyces silverae (assembly GCA_001014755.1). Taxonomy (NCBI): domain Eukaryota; kingdom Fungi; phylum Ascomycota; class Eurotiomycetes; order Onygenales; family Ajellomycetaceae; genus Blastomyces; species Blastomyces silverae. Next base: position 24,102 of record LDEV01003574.1, read on the forward strand.
GTTATGTCATATTAAGCTCTGGCTGGTTACAAACAATCCGCAATCCAGAAGAATGAAATCCATTGGCTATGGATGGAATATCTCATGTATTGATGGGAATTTCTGCCGCTCCTCACACAGTACTCAACAGAAGTTTTCAGGCACGGCACCGGGTTTTCAGTGTGGAGTTACTATCATTGTGCACTTTGTCCCTGACGACAATCAGGCGTGCAAACCGCGCAGATATTTTCCTAGATGAAGTTATTTAGTGATGATACGAAGGAATTTGCCAAGTAGTGGAATTCAAGAATACCTGAAAAATCTCAGCTGCAAGAGCTCACTTTCAGGTTCCCCCCTCACAATTAGCAGTTAACCCCCTGAATATTGTTAGATTTGCAGGTACTGGCAGCTATTCGGTAAATAGGAGAATACTACAAAGTGCCGGGGTAGGGGAAGGATACATCTGAGTCCGAATAAGAAATACTAGTTGGAAGGCGGATAGTTAGAGGTCATGGCTTGTAGCCAGGGTAGATAATCCCGCCTGTGTTAGATAGCAGAACTAACATGGAGCTAGAATGGGCCGCGTCGGAGTTGGTAAACGGGGCCAATTCAAGGGGGAAAAAGGGGGACTCAGTAAGATTGCAAGGAGTGTGAATTGGTAAGTTAAACCTGGCTGCTATGCACCGAAAACGAATACGGAACCCCTATAACTATAAGAAATTGTATAGATATAATTATGCCCCTGCTATTGAAGCCTGGAGTGTCAGGTATCTGTGAACGAGGCTCTTTTGCATTAGCTCATCAACGCCTAAATACTTTCTTACTATCACACGAATATCTAAGCGGAAAAGTTTGAAACGGTGTGCATGCATGCATGTCTTGCAGACGCGTGCTGCTATGGGGCTATAGTTGAGCTGTCCTTACGGTGGAGTGTTTCTCCCAAAATTGTATCACCCTCTGTATGCTGCCCATCTTGAGCGCGAGTCCTAAAAGGGGTTAACATCAGATATTGAAGGAATAAAAACGGCATAAAACATCTAGCATAATAATATTATTCACAGATGTTGAGATACTGAGAATGGCGATACCACTGCATCGCGGCGGCGAAGGGAAGTAGGGGTATGCAACAAGTCATTAGGGACGGCTCGTTGTTTTCGCTGGATCGAATCCAAGCGGTGGTTATTCGTTATTCGTGACAATGTATGCATGATGAATTCTATACATTCACTTTTTTCAATTCGGCTCACTTCTCTTGGATAATCTCGTAAATATCCCCCCCTGAATGCTTGGGCAACGCATTCCGCGAAGAACCCGCATCCCCCTCTGCCGTCAGCCTCTTCACCCAATCGACCCCGGAGTCCCACCAGATGTGACGCTGTGGCATCCCAACGAGCTGGAGGCTTTCGTGGTCCAATGTGCCCACCCCCAGATCCATGAGAGTCTCCGACCCCGCCTCCTCAAAGGCTACAAAGGACATGTTGGTCCCGCATCTGGAACAGAACGTGCGCCAGACTGACTTGGAAGAAGCGTAATAAGTCAAATAAGTTTCCTTCGCCGTCTCGCTCGGGTGAACAAGTTGGTCACCGGTGATATCAACCCTTGCGTTGTTTGAATCGCTGACGGGCCCAGATGAACCGCTTGCATCATCGCACCGGCGCAGTAATGAAAAGGTTATGAACTTTTGCGGGCATATGTTCCAAATCTGCACGGGCACCCCTGAAGCGCTTCTGCAGTCGCTGCAGTGGTCGAAGCATATCAGGGGGGCTTTAACATCAGGTTGTCCCGGTGGGTGATTTGGGTTCAGAACCGGCCGTTCGTCGAACTTGGGGAAGGAGATTGTGTAACGAATCGCCTTGCAATGACACCCGCCATGGAGAGAAAAAGGTTCGCTAGGAAGAGACGTCATGGTGTTGATAACAGTTTTAGGTGGCTGTTTAATTTATGCTTGGACGAATTTGGCTGGGTTCTAAGGAACCTGGTCCTTGTCTTGATCTCTGTTCGGCCAAAGGGGGGAGTGAACCGTCTCGTCGCTGCCTTGATTTGGAGTGCAAGGGAGGGGCACGTCCGAATACGATGTCCTTTTTTTAAGAATACGTCGATGAAGATTTCACCGTTCACAATTGGTCAGACATGGAGTGTCAAGGGACTCACAACCATCTGCAAGCGAGCTAATTTGGTCATCCCTAAAGGCTATCCCAATGCTTTGGTTGAAACGCATCCCCTCTCTCATAGTGATGTCTCGCTCGGAGGCAGCATGAACATGTACTGTACCGAGTTGAGTATTTACGATGCTACAGCAGCAATTCCCACCAGGCCTGCCTGCCGCACAACTCTTCATTGACCAACAAGGCCTTCTTCGACTAGAAAATCGTTTCATCACAATTCCAAAAAGGAGTACGTGCGTATTATTCGGTCTTAAAATCTAGACCGCACAAGAGTCATAACAACGCTTGTTTCAACATCCTGGAGGATCAGGAACAGCGCTGCGGACAAGCCGAAACGGGCCATTGAGAGCTAGAATCGCCGTGGAATAACGGGTGCGCCTCGTTCGGTTAGAGTTACGGCCGTTCTACTCAAAAGATGCCGGCCCGGCAATGTTGAACAGGCTGCAGTATTTCCGACATACTTGGCGCTCCTTGCGCACACAGAATGAACATCCTTGGAGCTTGGCACCGCTTGCTTTGCCAGTTAGTTCCAGCAGGATTGCTCCGGGAGCGCCCTCATGTTGTTATTGGCAAAGCTCTGATATCAAAATTCGCTACGGAGTGCCAGTCTATGGCACCGCCCTGTTGTTGCTCTGGTTATTTGGAGGTGTCCCACGCAGTTATGATTCTATTCTTGTTCATAGTTCTAGCCAAGTTAGTGCACTTCTTGGTTGACACGCGCGGATCACGCCTTGACGCCTCAATAGCTAGCGTGTGGCTGGCGGAGGTAAAATTGCATGTCTGGCATCTGCACCCGGTTGGGTGGAGCGGACGGGATAAAATAACGCCGCCTCGTGTTTCCTCCGTGAGTTGGTGACTGGTTCTCTCAAGCCACGACAAACTTCCTCAACTGCCAACTTCAAAATGGCCCGATTGGGAACGCTTGGTTCGGTCTGGCTGGCGCAATGGCTCGTTGCCCAACAAGACAGCTCAGGGAATCTACAACACCTAGAGCAGCAATTGTTTGGCGTTGTTCGAAACTCACTCTGCCCTTGAGCTTGAGTTTTGCAATGGTGCGTGTCTCGCTTGCTGGCAGTTTAAGCTGCTTACGTTAAGGCCATGACTGCTTGGTAGTAATCTGCTACGGCTTCACCACGACCAGTTAAAATACGCGCTCTTTCGCTTTCGGATCGGAGTACCGAGGGCAAACGTTAAATCAGCTTTAGTTGCTTGGCCCCTTCAGCCTCTCCCAGTTTTTAACCACAACAGGAGAAGGCTGCGGGTTCTTAGATTGCCCGCTGTCATTGGAAATCCCATATCAGAGGAGTGAAACCCCTTGCACACAGGCGCAGGGCTGGTGCTGACGACGTTTCTTGGTAGCTTCGGTACTAGTGAGGCAGCGCAGATTCAACCTGTTTGTGTTGGAGCTTCTTCTTCAGGCCGTCTTACGTGCGAGTGCCTCAACGACAGAAACCACAAATAATAATGTCCGATTTTAAAGTACCCATGACGTCTCCCCTACCCGCCAATATGAGCTTCCAATTGGCCCATCCACCCTGACAAGCACAGGCGTCACTGAGGCCAAGTCTTTTGCTGCTATGTTCACCTTTGGTGAAATGAGAAACGGATTTGATACCTTGTATTTGTGGCAGACGCCCAAAGGCTATGATGGGTCTCCCACCTGTGCCATTTTTAGTGCTGGGGAGCACACTGTGCCTTCGATATCAAATAGATAAATATCCTGACATTCCCTTGAGATGGGAAGTATCTTTTCACTACAAACAATCAACCTTCAGTCTTCGTCTTTCATAGTCTCAGGAACCTATTTACTTTTCTCGACATCTTTCGTTCTTAACCTACATTTCTTCCCTCTCGATCATCAATCAATGTCTGCCTCCCTTCTATCGGCGCTTGTCCGCCGTGACGACTTCATGGATAGAGACTCATGCACTTTCGAGATATGTGATATTGAACACTCATACTATGGCTACCGCCCTTCACGTTCGGCAAACATTGGTTTTGCTGTGATTTTCGGTGCCTCACTTCTGGCATATGTCCTACAAGCCTTCACTTCGAGGCGGTTTCTAGGATTTTCCATTGCAATGGTCCTTGGTACTCTGAGCGAACTTATTGGATACATTGGTCGGATATTGATGTACGACAACCCATGGGCACAGGTACGTGAATGATTCAATATAAATATCTTTGTAAGGATGTAGCGCATGTTTGTTAACATTTCTCCAACCCTAGAATCCATTTATGATCCAAATTTGCTGCCTGACAATTGGACCGGCCTTCCTCGCCGCCGGTATCTATTTCTGCCTCTCAAGAATCGTCACAACATTCGGCCGCGAAAATTCCCGGATCCCCGCTGTCTGGTATCCACGGATTTTCATTCCATGCGACGTCCTCGCGCTGGCACTTCAAGGCGCTGGAGGAGGGCTTGCTAGCTCCGCCGACCCTGGCACTTCTGCGGCAGATGCTGGTACGAACCTTATGATTGCCGGTGTTGTCTGGCAAGTCGTCATTCTAGCCGTTTTCATCATACTCGCCATCGACTTCGCTATCCGAACTGTGCTCCGCATGCGATCAATTGGTGTCGAAGCTCTTGACCCCAAGCATGCTATGCTCCGTTCGTCATTTGCTTTCCGTGGCTTCCTTGCTGCCCTCTCGCTAGCTACTCTGTTCATCTTTACCCGATGTGTTTATCGAATTGCAGAGCTTTCAGGTGGCTGGAATGGACCGCTGCTCAGAGATGAGCCCCTATTTATTGTCCTCGAGGGTGTTATGGTTGTACTTGCTGTGTTGGTTCTCAACGCATTCCATCCAGGCCGGTGCTTTGGCACGGAAGCTACTACTCCCGACGAGGAGCTAAAAGGCCATGTATCCCAAGATGGTGACTCCGCTTGAATGGAACTTATCGGGGACAGACGGTAGTAGGAAGTCGAGTACACTCAACTGACCCAATAAGTCATTCCTAAGCGCACATGGGGTTTATTTTAGCAACGGTCCATTTCATTTTGTTTGGCGTTTGTACACCAGGTTTCTTTTCCTTTTCCTCGGGCCACGATGTCCATTACATATCTATCTCCTTTTGTCGACTTAGCATAGCAGGCTTCGGGATTCCCTATCATATTTCCAAAAATGTTTAAATTTCTTGTTAAATTAATAGAACGCACGAATATAGATATAATGAAAACTTTAGCATATATAATCCTCTTCGATGGGAAGTCTTTGCTGAACAGTCATACGTGCATGCTCCGTCCGATTTAATATTTCGTTTTCAGTGATTCGGTCCAAAAACACCCTCATGTTCGTATGAAAGCCTAGGTTTATTATTATGATCAACAATAGAAGAACAGCTCGGCTAGCAGTCACGAAGAAAACGAGCTAGGAATTTGTGGCATTCTGCATAAGTCAAGTTTCCGTCCAGCTGGAGTGAGTTGTCAATCTTTCCTCCTCTCCGACAGGACATGTCCAGTCCGCCGCAATTGTATTATTCCAAGCAGATGTCTGTCCTCGGTTTTGGGGGTCAGCACCATGGCTACCCTCACCACTGGTATGGTGTTTCCTTCTCCGTAGTATGCAGCACCGCATCTCCCCTCCCGCCCAACTTATAGGTATCGTATTGCTAGTGCTCGCTGCCAGTGATTCTTCATGTGTCCCCTTGGCGCCACGAAATGCAAGCTCATAGAGTACGGGCACCCGACAAGTCCCTTTTACGGGACGCGTCAACTATGTTCTCAACAGCGAGCCAGACCATGTCCATCCTAACCCGCTGAGTCATAGAGAAAACATAAGTTGTGTAGCTGAAGAAAAAAAAGAAAAAACTTCGTTTTAGCCCTATTATCGTGACGAGAGGGTTGAAAGTCATCGGATCGGCAAGGAGGGACAAAACGATCTGCCACCTCTAGCAAAGTGGTGGAATCTCTGCCTTTCACCCGTCCTCAGAGTAGGTATCTTCACCAATGTCCCTGTAAGATTGTTCATAATCTCTAGGCGCTCTCTGATTGTACTGAAAGTGAAATAGGGGCCGGCTGCCGGCGCTCGCTCATAAAGGATCGATATCGAGAAACGCCCGCCGCGGGGCCACGCAATTTTCATGGTTAAAGTATGATCACCACGGTAGCAATGTATACTTTCCGTCTTCTAAAGAGGCAAGAAAACCTGTTGCGAGGTATTCATAGAGTTGCCAGCTCAAATGACGCTCGCTGATGTATTTGTGCAAGCTTTGAGGAAGAGTCTCATGTGAGGCCCTGTCACGTCTCTCTAAGAGGCTGCACAATACTTTATTCAGAGGGAGTGAGGAGATAGCCGAAGTATTGGATATTTACCTCTCTGTCAGTCATACTAGATCACTCCTTTAGCAGATTTCATGTATTCCTTTCAATTGTTCGCCCGCTATCAAAAAGAACAATTGCAGATCTGGGTTTCCAGGGTGCAAGTCCTGATCCTCCTATCCTACCGTATCTAGGTTGCTAAAATCCCCTCGCAGTTGCTGTATCATTTTCTCTTTACTTCCCCCTTTCTTCTCTTTATGGATGCCTGTTAGAGGTTTGGCGGTGCTGTGTCGCCGTGATACTTTTGCGTTATGGGAGAATCGGGCAACCTTAGAAACTTTCGGTCCCTTTTGTTTCAAGTATTGTACGCCCGATTGGGCTAGAATTAGTTAACTAATCGGCCTCGGGGCTTAAAGTGGGTCCAAAATAAGCTTAAAACTTGTTTAAACGCCTCCTCTTTGGGGTTGACGATGTAGTTATTAATAGACTATAGTGGACCTCCTGGAAACCATTAGCTATATTTTCTTTACTTACATATATATTTTCCAGTAACATTCCACAGAATTATTTCGCACAGTGCCGAGGGCCGATCTATGGCCCCCAGCATCGTGTATAATATAGCAGAGCCGTTCATAGTTCGACAGAGAATTGATTCTAGCCCAGGGAGCATCTGGCTTGGGTAACCTTACCGGTTCCGAAGAATGAAACAACCGAAAGGAAGACTGCGTATACCACTCCCTCATTGACAGGGATAAAACTGACGAAGGGAATGACGGCCTAACCCAATATATCAAACTGAGCACACAAGCAAACAATCTGAATATCGCCAAAGTAATTTTATTATGAAAAATCCCATAATTCCCTTTGTTCAACTCCAACATGCAGCGGAGCCTAATCGCGCATATCTATAAAAAAAAAAGTTTTGGGCATCGATATAAAAACCTCTGTTATGCCGAAAACGAAAATTATCCCTCCGCCTCAACGAATTTCCGACCAGCGTAACATCTCAAATCAAACAAACGTTCGAAGCGACAGAGAAGGCGTTGAGGGGATCTGCAACATACTTAGTATCTAGTTACCAAGATATGTACGGAGTATATGGGAGGAATAGTTGGGCGTCAAAGATATACTACAACAAAGTTTAGTTTCCCTACATTTTTCCGGGTTTTGCATTTCCACCAAAAGCCTCAGGCTGGGCGTCAGTATTGTTTAGACGTTAGGCCAGTAGATTGTCCCTAAAGGCCGAAAGAAGGCCAGTAGGCTAGGGGGGTTAAGGCTAAAAGCCCGAATATTTAGACGTTAGGCCAGTAGATTGTCCTAAATGCCGAAAGAAGAGCAGTAGGCTAGGGAGGTCAAGGCTAAAAGCCCGAATATTTCAGTAACGAGAAAATCAGGGAGGGCGATTAAGGGCTTAAGTACGGAAGAACAATGATTGTTGTTGTCGGGGATGGATCTTCAGAAGCATTAAAAAAAATGCAATACGCTGTAGGTGCATCTTGTATTTTGGCGCAGGGGGCAGGGAACGAAACAACCAACATTCATATAAATGCGTGTTAATCTGGGTTGTTGAAAATATACCTTGAGGAATAGCACGGAGTACTCTGTACCTTGCTCACAATTGGCTTGTGAGGCTATTGAACGGAATCAAATGAGCCTAGTAGTTATACTAAAAACAAACAAAGAATAAGTGGGCAAAAATATGCAATGTATTCAATGAAGGCTCTGGTAAACGCACGCCGTTAGAGTTCTTCTGGATTCCAAGGAATGGACTCTTGATATAGTAACTAACTAACACTACAACTTTTATTAATATAATAAGTAAGGTCTATTATGCCGAGTAATAATGTATACGAAGGGGCAGGGGGAAAAACGAAGAGAAAAAAATGAAAGAAAAAGAAAGAAAGAAAGAAAACAAAAAAGAAAGGAAAGCTAATGCGGGAATCAGTCAGGTTCAGACCAGACGACCACCCAAAGTATGCAATAGTGACAACGAAACGAAGAAACTGATCTCGGGCGTGGCTTGTCACACAATCAACCACTCTCTCGGAATAGTTGTTGCGCAATATCAGTCGTAGAAAATGTAGGATGGATCCAGCCCTGAATGAACATTCATAAAAAAAATGACAGGTAATGGATAAAGCGGAGGGGGAGCATTAAGTTCAGGGCAACTTGGACATCAAGCCACTTCGGCTACTGCAAGGGGATCGGGGAATCTTGAATGAAAAGGGGAGGGAAAAGTTAAAAAGTTAAAAAGTAAAGTATCGGACCCGACACACTGGATAGAATCACGCATGACAAACAGAATTAAAAAAGGGTCTCACAACAATGGGGGAAATTCGTACTTGCGTTGAAGGGGTGAAAAAATTGGGGTAAAAGCACCAGTAGAATTAATAACCGCATGCATCATGATGTATGGCCCTGTCTGCAGGATGAGCCTAGTCTCATGCATTAGTGCACTCAACAGTGTCAACTTCTTTCACCATTTCACAATGTGTTGTGGGAAAAATTCATCGATGAGCTCGAGGTAGTAAGGCTGCAGGATTGGAGCAAAGTTAGTACTTTCTAATGGATCACATTCTTCTGTTGATGGACCTAAAAAAAAAAAAAACGGATAATTGACATACCTTTAGCTCTTCGATATTTGGAACGTCGTCAGTCTTGCTGTACAGATCGTACGGGTTGAAAGCCTTGACCGCCTCAAGCATGCGCTCGTCGTCGTCGTTCATCAAGTGCCTATATGCACCAGCTGTGTGCCAGGGGTAAAACGAATGATAGCGAATCATGGCCAGTGCCTCCTTGGGGAGGGTCGACTGGGTCTTCACGACATTGTACAGATACTCATCATGGCCCCAGGAAAGCATGACATTATCAAGGCCGCAGTTGGGGTAATATATGCCTAACTTGGTCCCATATATCGGATGCCCAAGGTCAGGATTGTTTGCAAACGTCTCGGGATAGATAATTCGCTCGTCAAAGGCACATCCAACTGGGAATGTATCTCCAACCACGTCCCATTGGCCTTCTGCACCAAAGAAGAAGAGAAGCTTCCCCAGGTCATGAATCAAGCCAGTGAGTTGCATCCATCTTGGCTTTCCGTCGCGTCTGATGGCTTCAGCAGATTGGAGAAGATGGCCAATCTGGGAGAGGGAGGTGTCCGGATCTGACTCGTCGATCAAGGTATCGAGTTTCTCGATTGCTTCCCAAATTGTCATCTCAGCTCTGACTCTAGACCGGAACTCATTACGGGCTTTCAGATTGTATGCAACTGTTTGCCTTTCGTGTTGTTCTCGATAGAAAGCCTTGACCCGTTCGCAGGCAGTCTCGTATTGTCGGAACTTGGACTTGTCCTTGTCTGCTCCAAATTTGGGCTCATCATAAGGGATGGAGCCCTCGAGTTCTGCTTTCAAGACATTGACAGTGTCGATGTCATCCGATGTCTTGTCGAGGGCAACGCCGTCGCGTGTCACGTCAAACGTGACGTCGTCAATCCTTGCAGGAGCCATGATAACGGAGGGATGTTTGACTGAGGAGGACAAACAAGAGAGAAAAGAAGTTGAATTAGCAAGTTCTAGTATGCTAAAGGGGAGTGGAGTGGAATGAAATTCGTGAAGATAAAGTGGTAAGGTTGTTGATGAGAAGAAACATTCAGGAGAAAGACGAGATATGGGCCTATATATACTTATGTACAGTACCTACCCTGGACAGCAACACCCGGGCAGGTATATTGTGCAGAAGATAGGAAGCCACCAGCAGGAATGAAGAACGAAGGCTGATTGACAGCAAATCATTATTGCAAACAACACAGTCTAGCAGGAAATCATGAAGTTAACGCAAGCTTAGAGAAGCAGCTGCCCTTCGTTGGGATACGATCATTTCGCACGCTTCATTGCAGTTAGACCCTGCATATGTTCTAAATTAATTGCGCTGTACGGAGTCGTACTGCCAACGAAACATATTGGGCAGTCCAAGGCAAAACAATAAACAAAAAATAATAAATAGACAACCAAAGCACGTTTACAAGTATGAAATAGGAGGAAAAAAAAAGGAGACGAAAAAAAAAGAGAAAACGAAAGAGAAAACGAAAACCTTTGTTCGGCCAAACTTTGGTAAAGGCGTGCATATCCAAGGACGTCTACCATAATCAAAGGGTGTCAATAATCGAAACATGCATGGAAGACAGGAGAATTCTAGCGTGTCGAATAGTGAAGCAGGCAAAACGCTCCATCTTCGGATCCACGCTGATCCCACGGGTAGCAACATGAGATGGCGAATTGGGCATCTTTGTTCTTCTGCAGGAATTTCGCACTAAAAACGGCCGAAAGACCGCACGCATGCACCAACGTTAGAGACAGCCTTGGGCATGTTTACCGCCCTGATTTTCCAGGTTTTTATCGATCTTATTAGACGCCGAAGCGGACATCAGTCGGCGACCCTGCTCATGTTAACCCTCCCTCCCCATCACAACACGCAATTTGAGCCGTTTGCCTTGTGATGTGGTGACAGGCACAGCAAAAGAGCGGTAAGGCCGTTAATCGTGACACATATGTATCCAGAGATTCATAATTCGCAGCGAATAGGTTACGCATTATCGAGGTCTTAACGGCTCCACATGTTGTATCGCGCCAGCTGGGATAGGCGTACCGCACGCAACCTCCCGCATAACGGTCATGAGGCCGTAACGTGGCGGGAGCTCTTGGTCGAGGCCCGAATGATGCGAAAACTCGACTCGGAACTATATGGATGTTTTCATTTTGTATAACAAAGGTTCCTCGCAAAATGCTATCTCTGATATAAAGGGGCTGGACTGGCCTAGGCATAACTATTGCGAAACGGATTGGTATTTTTTTCAGTGACACTGGCCCATCGGACAATGACTCAATTTGCGTGTAGAACGACCTATGGTTGAAAATTCGATAACAGCAGGGCATGAAGCCGTCCGCCATCTCGGAGGGACGCATGGCTCTAGCACCTTGGCAATTCAACTCCGCCAGACCAACGAGTATGATCCCGAGAAGCGAGTCGCCTCAAGTACAAAAAGGTTTATTGCTCCCGTTACTTTGAGGAGTGTCCCATCAGTGGGGCGTGTGTCAAACGTAGTTCACTGGTTTGCAGAAAAAATGTTTGTCCGGATAGCGAAACGCTACGCTACATGTTGATATCAGGCAGCTTCAATATATTTGCATCCATATAACGGTTTCCCTCACCTCACTTCAGGGCTGTCTTCCCGCTTCAGGAAACACACGCGGCGTGGGTTTTTAGCACTTGCAGAGTGCCGTAATATATACTTCCGCATTCGGACAACCACCCTCCCCAACACTCACGACACACCGACCAGTTATCTCTCATAGAAACGCCATTTTGCCCTGAAATCCCTCCCTACTGGTAAGTCCTTTAAAAGCGCCCTAAACAACTCAATCGGCATGTGGTTCTCCATCAATATACGATCATGAAATTCCTTTTCAGGCATCATCATCCCAGCATCCACCACTTCCTTCCTCAATGCATAGAGCTGCAACGCCCCCAACATATAGCCCGCCTGATATAACGGCGTATAGTCGCCACCAAATGACCTCCTTACCTCGCCTTCCGCTGTTGCCCGCTCGTGGCCCACCCGATCCACAAGCTGATCAACGCACTCCTGCGCAGTCATCAATCCCAGATGGAACTTTAAGGAGAAGATGATGCGCACGCATCTATGCATGCGCCAAAATAACATCCCGATCTTATTTTCTGGCGTAATAGGGAACTTCTTATCCCAAAGTATCATTTCCCAGTACAGGGCGCCGCCCTCGATCCAAAACGGTGTGAAGAAGAGCTGCCGGTAAGGCCGATGCCTGGCATTCACATACATTTGCAAATGGTGGCCAGGGATCAACTCGTGGAAGACCGTTGCGCGGGCGAAATGGATGTTGTTGCCGCGCATGCTCATCAATTTGGATTCATGGGACATATCCGCTGTAGGGTATGACACCATGATTTTCTCTCCGCCAAGAAAAAAAGGGGCTTGCTTTTGCTGTGCTGGCGACATCATGAACATTCTCCACGTCTCCGCCGCGAGGGGTGGAACAGTAACGAGGTCATGCTGCTTCGTCACGTAATCGATTGCTTCGAGTGCGAGATCGTGCACAAGTTTGGTCTGTTGGCCCGGCTCTACGTGGAGGGTCTTCACATACTCAAGAGCCTGGTGCCAGTTGCTATAGCCCAGCTCAGTAGCTGCTTTTATCATTTCAGCCTCACACCAGGCGTACTCAGATTCGCCGATAGACAATAGCTCCTCGGGAGAGTAGGGAATCATCTCAGCTTCGAGGTCGGCAAGCAGGCCATCGCGGCCGATGGGCTCTCCAACAATAGCGTCCTCTTCGTTGCCAGGGGCGATGCCCACGAGTTTCTCGCGAATAGAAGTTGTGAGCTCTTCTAGTGCCTTGGCTATCTTACCATATGGTTCAGAGACCCACCAGGTAAACAGCGGATCGTAGGCGTTGAAGAAGCCGAACCACTCCTGTAAGTGATTGCGGAGCTGGTCTGCGGCTTTTGCCGCGCGGGAAGCACTTGGTTTGTCAATTGTTATCTTCCCGGTTTCTATACGCTGTTTTAATTCGAATATTACTTTGGTGGCGTCGTCTAGGTCATCAGCGGCTCCCTGCCCGTTTATTGGTTTCATTTTCTGCCTTTCCTGACAAAGATTGATTATCGTGGGAGCGAATGGGAGAAGAGGTTGCATCTTCTCGTTCCTTTGCCCATCAAGGTCGAGCTGTTTGATGTTCTGCTTCAGGTAGTTTTGTAAGAGCAGGTAGTCAATCTTATCCTGCTGAGAAAGAGTATCAAATTCTTCTTTGCTTAGATCGCTGAGTTGCTCATTGTAGTATGCCTGAAGCCGGCTCACTCTCTCGGGAGAAAAGGGAATGTTGTAGAACTTGTCGAGACATTTTAGGTCTTCCGTGACCCGTTCAATACGCTGTTGCATATTCTCAGAAACAGTATGGTCTGATGTCGGCGCGGTGAGGAACTCCTCGATTCGACAGCGCATGGTAATAGGGCAAAGACAAGCGAGGATGACTGTGGGCTTGATTGTCGTGCAGGTGCTGTGCAGCAAACGAAGAGGTACGAAAACTGACCTACCAATGGTAATGTTGCGGCAGGGGTTTTATTTATATGCAGTTGAACATGAGGCAAATGGCACCATCGGCTTTGTTTATCGGGAGGTTCGCTTTCTGTCATGCCCGCCATCGCAAGAGGGGTCAGAACCACAACCACGCCCTTTGCGCCAGTCGACCAGGTTGAGGGCATTCCCGATCCTAACACTCGCTTTCCGTCAGGTCAAGGCACCACCAGCGAGCAGCAGCTTGAAACGAGCCGGCCTAACATGGCCGTCTAGCATCCGGACAGCTCTCGGATGTCCGTCCGAGCCCTTTTGCCCGAGGCCAGCAGCCCCTCTCCGCAATTGAGCCGACAAATTTTCATGTTTGGCCCTTAAAACCAAGCAAAACTATACGGAGCATAACCATTGCGGGGTTGTTCGGCCACCGGTTCATCGGATATTTTGCCATAACCTTGCTTGAATCGTTAGCATTTACTGTGTTCGAAGGTACCCCGCTAACTCGTACTCCGTAGAGAGATCGACGTTGTGGCTTTTTATACTCCACCCAATTAGCCAAGCGCCAAGCGCCCGCGATCTCTAGCGTCATCCTCCGTCGGCTTGGCGCTCACTCTCAATACAACGTCCGTCCTTGATTGCTTACTTTGTACTCCGTAATCCGTAACTATAGAGTCGATAGCTGACCGCTGATCAAACAAAGGAACCTTGCCATGGAACGAAGTGACAATATTTTCTCTTTGTATCAGTACCACCATTGCAGGCCCCTTTCTGACTGAAAGATACACCATTGCGCAACCGGCTTTATCTGAGCTGCTGAGCAGCTCCTTACATGGATGCGGAACATGCTCCAAAAACCCCCAAAAATTCTCTCTCCTCCGTTTTGGCTCATGGGATTCACGATATCATCCAGCTTGAAGATGAAAGCGGAGGATATTACCGGACTAGCCCGGTTTTGCATTTTGCGGGGTGTCTTCATCCCGGCAGCCTGTCATACACAACGGCCTGGGGGGTAGAAGAAGAAGCACTAAAGTGTGTATGCGGGGAAAAGGCTTGCCTGTATGTTTCATACAAAGAATGCAACGTTCTCGAGGAATAGTCCCCTACTGGCGCTCCGTTTTCGGCGGCGCCTATCAGACAACCCCCGCCTTTGGTCAACTACCCCTTTCTGTTGCCCGATGTGGGCTTCCCTTCTAGACAATACTACCCTACAGGAGTACCATGCCGCCTGTACCCCAGATTGTTGATAGCTTTTTGGTGAGCTAAAATGCGCTAGTTCCAAGGGTTCTCATTTCAAGGTGGATGTTTTATAGAACTGATCACCCAGCGATAGCTATTCACGCAAACAACAGCTTTATCTTTCTTAGGCTTTGTTACTTGTAACTGTTGCGAAAATGGTTCAAGCTTCAAAGGGATTTCAAGCAATGCGCGCTCGCATGAGAGGCCACCAGCCAGATAACGATGATGGAATCTCTACTGAGCTAGGGGCGCATGCTACTTCGACTGCTATGGACGATATACAGAAGTTCAAACAATCTCATCAATTTGATCCAAACTTGCCGCAAGAGCACATTGACGCCGTTCGCCATGCTGCCGAAGCTGGCGACACTGAAAAGGCCACTGCGCTCGAACAAGAACTCATCGAAGATTCGCCGTATCCTGAAGTTCGTGCAGCCGTTCGAAACACGGACGAAGAGTTGGTTGCTAACACGGTCCGCGCATGGATACTGGGGTTCATCTTCATTACCGTTGGCGGCGGTTTGAACATGTTCTTGAGCATGAGGTAGCTTATTCGCCTCAACCTCGATCGTCAAAAGTTTCATTCATTTAATCTTGATATACAGGAGCCCCGCCATAAGCTTTCCGTCCATTGTCGTTCAGTTGTAAGTTAATCTTTCTTTTCAACATAATGGTACTCGCGATAGTGCTCACTGTTCAACCAGGTTGGTGTACCCCATTGGTTGTTTTTGGGCCAAGGTGGTCCCCGGCAGAGTGTTCAACATATTTGGGCTCCGCTGGACTTTTAACCCGGGACCTTTCACAATTAAGGAGCACACAGTTGTTACTGTATGATATCCCCCCCCCCCCCCCCCCCCCCC
>LDEV01003574.1:39851-83450 GCA_001014755.1 Blastomyces silverae
TTTGCTAATGATTCCTTTCTCATAGTTGATGGCCAAGTAAGTATTACGACGAACCTTTCTCGTGTAATTATGGCCACAAACCGAGCATGAGGACTAACGGAATGAATGTCAACAGTGTTTCCATTACTTATGCCTACAGTACCGATGCGCTTCTTGCACTGAAAGGAAAAGGTCAGAACACTCCTGTTTATACATACCTTTTTCTCCAAATTCTCTACAACGCTAATCTCATACTTGAACAGAATATTTCAACATCGATATGGGTTGGGGATTCCAGCTACTATTTACCCTCAGTAGCCAGCTCATTGGAATTTCGTTAGCCGGTCTGTTTCGTCGGTTCTGTGTCTGGTAAGTATTGGTATTCGCCTTTATATACCAGAAGACTGCTCACTCGATGTTTTCCAGGCCATCTTCAATGATGTGGCCAGCGGTATTTTCCAATACAAGTCTTCTATATGCCCTCCACGACAAGAGCGGGCTGGACCCTTCCATGACAAACGGGTGGAGTATCTCGCGTTATCGCTGGTTCATGTACTTGGGTTTGGCGTCTTTTGTATATTATTGGTCAGTTAAACACTCCCCGAGCCCTTTGCAATCAATTGTACCTGTATAAACTAATGCTCCTTGTGCGGAAAAAATAGGTTTCCTGGAGTCATCTGGGAGGGTCTTGGGGTATTTTGCTTCTTAACGTGTGAGTCAGGTATAGTTTTAAAAAATTCTGTTTAACTATTAACAACGTATTTTAGGGATCAAACCAAACAATGTTGTCGTCAATCAGCTATTTGGTGGATTTACGGGTTTGTCATTGATCCCATTGACATTCGATTGGACGTAAGTATTTTCTCCCTCACATATCGGTGGGAACGACCATTAAATCGTCACATTAGCTACATATCGAGTTACCTTCTCAGCCCTATGCTATCGCCAACCCATTCGCACGTGAACACTTTAATAGGTTTGGTAGTATTCGTAATAGCTACATCTATCGGTATCACCTATTCAGGAGCTCTGTAAGTAAGCATATATCAACGCATGGTTATCACGAAGCTCATTAATTATAGGTACGCCGAATATCTGCCAATCAACACCTCCTCCACCTTTGACAATACCCAAAATTTCTACAATGTCTCCCGTATTCTCGGGCCAGATTTTACATTCGACGTAGCCAAGTACAAGGAGTATTCCCCCCTGTTTCTGCCCCCCACATTTGCGCTGAACTATGGACTCTCCTTTGCCGCCCTCACCGCTGTTATTGTGCACATTATCCTTTTCCATCGGAACGAAATCATGTACAGACTGAAGGCTGCGAAAAATCAGGAATCCGATATACACATGAAGTTGATGCAGAAATACCCAGAATGTCCTGAATGGTGGTATGGAGGGCTATTCCTCCTCTCGTTGGCGTTCGGTCTAGTTACATGCGAAGCATATGCTTCACAACTGCCTTGTAAGCCAACTGGTTCTCCTATACATCCGCGATTGCGTCCAAGTCGAGTTTCTAAATGATGTGGCTGTCATAGGGTGGGCTTTCTTCATTTCAGTCGTCATCGGATTGGTATTTGTTGTATGTGCTCCTAAGCCCCTTGTTAACTTAGGAACATTTACTAAATCGAACAGATCCCAACTTGCATGTTGATGGCGATAACAAACATCAGACTTTGTTGAGTCCCCACCCAAGCCATGAGATCCCCATTCGACTGCTAACAGTCTCAGCCCTTAATGTTATATCTCCTTTCATAGGAGGCTACCTTATCCCCGGAAAGGCTATTGGAGTTATGGTCTTCAAAGTATTTGCCACAAACACTCTCGCTCAAGCGTAAGCAATAACTGCCTCGTTGCTCTATTCGTCGTAGATGTTGACTAATTCCGCCACAGGCAAACGTTCGCTATGGATCTAAAGGTTCGTTCTTAATGGGCAATGGCGGAAATCTATAGAGCCCTTCGTGAAGAGCCCGTGGAAGCTGATACACTCCCCAGCTAGCACATTATATGAAAATACCTCCAAAAACAACCTTCACTTGTCAGGTGTTTGCTGTTATGTGGACTGCATTTGTTCAAATTGCAGTCATGAATTGGACTCTTGGTAATATCGACGGAGTTTGCACACCGTAAGCTTATTCCTGGTCTGTATGCATCTATACGCTTAATAATGATGCTAACCCCGATTACAAAGTGCCCAAACGGCAAACTTTACCTGTCCTAACGGGAAAACTTTCTTCTCGTCTGCTATCGTCTGGGGTAGGTTTATATATATATTCCTTTCTCGAAACGCAATCTGTACTCAAATCTCCCATTATCTCAGGTGTTATTGGTCCCGACCGAATGTTTGGACCCGGCTCTTTATACGAGTCAATACAGTGGTTCTGGCTACTCGGCGCGCTCTTCCCGGTCCTCTTCTACGTGCTCATTCGCATGTTCCCTCGATCCCCGGCCCGTCTATTGAATGCGCCAGTGTACGTTTCCACCTCCCACCCAATATCACTGCTCACCAAAGCCGCTATGACCGCGTCTCCCTCTGCCTTTCCTTTTTTGTCTCCCATGTTTTGGTTTACACAAAAACTAACTGAATAGTACAGCATGCTCGGCGCCATGGCATGGCTTCCGCCGTAAGTGTTTCGTCGGCTCGCCTCTGTTTGATACCTTACAGCGCCTTCCCCTCCTTCTATTTTTCCGTGGAAAAGGAACCTGCTAACTATAAGCATATAAATTCCGCAAAACCTTTAGGGCTACTCCACTAAGTTTTGCGTCTTGGGCGATTATAGGTTTAATATTTAACTTCTGGATCCGTCGTCGTTGGCCGGGATGGTGGCAGAACTATAACTACATTACGTCCGCCGCTTTGGATACGGGGCTAGTACTTGCGACTATCGTTATCTTCTTCGCCCTCACTTTCCCAAAAGTGGAATTCCCGAGCTGGTGGGGAAATCGAGTGCCATATGAGACACTGGTAAGAGACAACTTCGTTTTGGAATCCGTTTGCGATCAAGCTAATATGTTTTCCTTCTGTTCTTTTCGTATTAGGATTATATGTATAAAGCGACGCTAAAGACAGTGCGTGAGGGTGAGACGTTTGGCCCAACAACTTGGAAGCTGTGAAATGAGCTCAATAAGAGCGGTTGTGTTGGTGTTTTTTTTTTACATCATCACTTCGCTTCCTCTCCTCTCCACAGGCAACACTCAATCCAACTGATTTTCTCTTCATTGTCGCAAATTGGAAACCTTTGAATTTAGCCCCGAAGTTCTCAGAAGATGTAGAAACAAACAAGTATCTAAAATCTTGAAATATATCTCGGTATCAAACATTACACTGCCTTGTCAACGGCTACCATTTTCCCTCTTCCTTTTACATGCACCACAGGAATATGGTGGATCAGGGCCAAGAAAACTTTACAGCTTAAGGTTTGCTCCGCGCGTAAAATTATTAAGCGCCATCTATAGACGCGCTACTAAATTGGCGCAGCCGCTTGTATTTTTAAAGTTTAGTTTTAAGTTAACGTCGTCACTTGAAGAGCTGCCAACTTGCCAAGCTCTGGCATCAGCTCTCTGTTCTGCTCATTCAGCTTGGACGATGCGCAAGTGTGCTCACTCACTATGGACGGATTCGACGAAGAAACCTTTAAAAAATTCTTCCCTAGTGGCTTCGGGAAGCAGGATAAGTCAACTAATGTAGAAGCACAGATTGATCGGACAAAACGAGTTGAAGCGAAACCAAAATCGCCATCCAAATTCGAGGATAAGCCTCGGGAAGACAATGATAATGAAGGCGAAGAAGAAGGAGAACTGGGAACAACTCCTATGATTCCAAAGGCTGATTCAAAGTCAAATGAAAATTCAGATTCAGATTCAGATTCAGATTCGGACGACTCGGACGATTCGGATGAAGATGAATTTCCAACATCCCACGAACTTACTTTCAAGACACATGACCGCGCGGTGACGACAGTAACTCTTGATCCCTCCGGATCGCGAATGATAACTGGCTCCACAGACTGCACGATAAAACTACATGATTTTGCCTCGATGACACCGACCACTCTCCGCGCATTCAAATCAGTCGAACCCTCAGCAAAAAAGCAGTCCGCAGCATCTGAAATCCACCCTGTCCATGCCGTGCGATTCAATCCTTTGTACCCAAGCCAGGTTCTGGTCATATCCGCAACGCCTCAAGCGAAAATCTTCGACCGCGATGGCGACATGATTACGGAGTTTGTTAAGGGGGATATGTACCTTCGGGATATGCGCAATACGAAGGGCCACATCTCTGAAATCACGAGCGGCACATGGAGCCCTACGGACTATAATTTATGTGTTACGGCGGGAACTGATAGCACATTGAGGATATGGGACGTGAATGTGGGGAGGTCACAAAAAGAGGTTATTGTGCACCAGTCAAGGGCGGCTGGGTGTGCGGGCAGGACTCGGATGACTGCGGTGGCTTGGGGTACTCCCGCCCAAGGAGGCAAAAATATTCTCGTCGCAAGTGCTCTCGATGGGAGCCTGGTGATGTGGGGCGGCGACGGTCCATTTCTAAGGCCAAGCGCTCAAATTCAAAGAGCGCATACGAAAGATACTTGGACAAGCGGTCTTGATATTAGCCCCGATGGGAGACTAGTTGTCACCCGAGGAGGGGATGACACTATCAAGCTATGGGATACGAGAAAATTCAAAACGCCCATCTCAACCGTACCTCATACTTCTGGGTCCAAGTATTCTCAGAACGCAAATATCATGTTTTCTCCCAGTGGAGCGAATATCATCACCGGCAGCGAAACTGGAGACCTTCACATCCTGAATCCTGCGACCTTAAAACCCGAGCTTTCCACATCAGTCACACCAGGGTCTCCCGTTATTGCTGTGCTTTGGCACGAGAAACTGAACCAGATAATTGCGGGCTCTGCAAATGGGGAAACGCACGTGCTATATAACCCATCGATGTCTCGGAACGGTGCCGTCCTTGTCATGTCCAAAGCGCCGAAACGGAGGCACGTCGACGACGATCCAAACTTTACCACAGATTTATCCCTTGGTCTATCGGCAGATAGCAGTACGGGCCAAATCGTCTCAGGTGCTTCTTTCTCCAGCCGGCATCCAAAAACCGGACTCACTGCCTCGGGCCGATCGCGAGACCCACGTCGACCTCACCTGCCCAACAAGACTCCCTTTGGGCAGAGCCAGCCGGACGAGAAGCATATCAAGGAAAACTTCCCTCTTAGCTCCATGAGAGATGAGGACCCACGGGCGGCACTACTTAAATATGCAGAACAGGCGGAGAAAGAGCCTGTATTTACAAAAGTATGGAAGCAAACCCAACCCAACCCTATCTTTGCAGAGTTGAGTGAAGAGGAATCCGAAGGGGAGAAGCCGGAGCGAAAACGGGCGAAGCGGGATTAGAATTTGACGACCTTGGTTCTATTTCTTCACATACAGTATCTTTTTTTTACTTGTTTCATTTTAGAGCATACGGATATTGATGGCGACAGGCGTTTGATGCAATTGTATAATGATAATAAACTTGTGTACATACTTGGTTGGTGTCGGATTCAACTTGTTAGTAGACGGGTTCCGTCTGTACATCATTTTATGGATTAATTTGGAATCAAGAGATACCCGCATCAATGAAAAATAAAAATATTATTTAGTTAAGTCCAGGGAGAATGGTCTCATTTCGTCGTTTCGTGGGGCCCGATTTGCCTTTACCTAGATAGGGTTTGCTGCTGCCAAATGTCAGCCAAGCCATTTACCAGCCGTGGTTAACTAATCAGCCCGCATCAGCCTCCAACCGTCTGACAGCTCCCGGGCTCAACTGCAAGCTTCAAACAGGGCTCACCATCCATCGAAAGCCCCGCCATCCAAGGCAAGGAAAATATTGTTTGTTCCATCTTCGGTAGAACGGGCAATAGACCACCGGGATATCCTTCCTTAGTGGCGTTAAAACAAATTCATCAATACCTCGCACGCAACATTTTACGCCCGTCTCCTTTCTCCACACCTCTCGAACATCACTCACTTCATCGCACACCCGCGGTCGAACTATAGCAATGTTGTGTACCTTGTATATGATAGCTATGATCCTTCCACTCCATCAATGAAAGTACACAACAGCACCCAAATACCACCACAATATCGTTTACGCGCAGCCGGTGCAGCGCGACTTCGCCCGCACCAGCTGACATCTGGGTGGAGATTGTTGTGGTGATCAACGGCCCCAATCGCTCTTCAGCCAAGCCATCACTGCGAGGACAGCCAATGCAGGGTTTCGCCTGGGGAAAGCGGGTAAGCGATCACGGCAATATCCAGGAGGAGCAACTGACTTCCGATTGAAAAGAGGCTGGGCAAGCGGGAGGGGTATCTACGTAGATAGCTCGCTCTCCCCTTAGAGCTCTCCTTTATCGTAGGTCCTGGTGCTCGATACCGGAAAGAGGGCGCAATGATGGAAATTAGGGTTCTAGTTGCGTTTGCCGTCGGCTTTCTCCTTGACTCGGTCGTCTCCACACCTTTATCCCCCCTCGCGATCGGTTTGCTGGGAAACGGAAATACTGGGAATGACGGCGGAGATACTGGAGGCGATGGTGACGGCGGTGACAGTCCAATGAGCGAGTGGTCGTCTACGATAGGCATTGTTACAGCCATCGTTGGGAACGTTTTTATTTCCTTTGCTCTGAATATCCAACGATACGCACACATACGGATTGAACGGGAATACGAACGCAACCGTCACCGGAACGGTTGGAAGAGGAGTGCTTCCAGGACCACAGTGCCGTCAGGACGGTTATCATCAAGTAATTATGGCACCGTTGCAAACGAAGATGAGGACGAGGCCGCGAATGAGCAAGAACGTGCAGGCACGGCCCAGGCGGAAACAAATGGAAGATCTACTGGGTCTGAGGAAATTTCAAGATTGGGATTTCGTCCACACATAGACGAGGATGAGGGGGAGAGGGAGAGGGATAACTTCCTCGATGATGGCAACCCAGACTCTGACAGGCTCCAACAGTCGTTCATGTCAGACCGGACGTTAACGCCCCTGGAGAAGAGTCAATTTTCCAATGAACGAAAATCGTATCTTCGATCGCCGTACTGGTGGACGGGCATCATTCTTATGACCGTCGGAGAAGCTGGTAATTTCCTTGCTTACGGATTTGCACCTGCGTCTATCGTTTCGCCACTAGGAGTCGTGGCATTGATTTCAAATTGTCTCATTGCTCCATTCATGCTGAAAGAGACTTTTCGTCGACGAGATCTGCTTGGTGTACTGGTTTCTGTTGCTGGTGCAGTTACAATTGTGTTCAGCGCTAAAACCTCGGAGACCAAAATAGGCCCCGGCGAGATCTGGGGCATGATAACGAGGTGGGAGTTTGAATTATACCTTGGGCTCACGATTGCTCTGATCTTTGGTTTGATGTGGGCCAGCCAGAAGTATGGGAGGCAGTCTATTCTAATTGATCTGGGTTTGGTTGGATTGTTTGGTGAGTATATACGTACCTGCGTCAAACCCCATAAAACGATGAATCTCTAGCTTATCATATTACTAGGCGGATATACTGCTCTATCGACAAAGGGCGTTGCCTCGTTACTATCGTTCACTTTATGGCATGTCATCACGTTCCCTATCACATACGCCCTAGTGGCCGTACTTGTTTTCAGTGCCGTAATGCAGATCCGATACATCAATCGAGCTTTACAAAGATTCGATTCTACCCAAGTTATCCCTACCCAGTTTGTATTGTTTACTATTTCAGTCATTCTTGGAAGCGCTGTCCTCTACCGTGATTTCGAGTCCACGAGCCTTGCACGGGCAGGGAAATTTATTGGAGGCTGTGCACTCACCTTCCTAGGGGTTTATCTTATCACTAGCGGTAGAAATCGTGAAGATAGTTCAGAATCCGAATCCGAGTCCGATGGCGACGAGGAGGCAATCGGTCTTCTCGACGGAGAACGGTATCGCGACAGTATTGATTGGCAACGTGAAAGGGAGCAAAGCCACGCAGCGCCAACATTGGATGGGACTGCTGGTCCAGCTGTTCAAGCTGCCGACTCCCATCCCCGTTCTCTTCTTGGTGATGAGAGTGATTATGCAGAAGCCGATGGGATGCAAACCCCACGAGCTCCGCTGTCTAGCGGTCCTGCCTCTTCCACGCCATCAATTTCTGGCGCGTCCTTATTATCAGCATCCCCTGCCCCCAGCCCAAAGCAATTATTTACCCAGAATCCGTGGGCCACAACCCCTGAAGGCCATGGCGAATCAGCGATTATCTCTGGGCCTCAAACCCCAACTCACATATACCCTCCTCCAACCCAAGTCCTCCTCCAATTCCCATCTGCACCAGGCCTCACTGGATCTCACCCAGACACTAACCAACAATGCTCCCCACGTACTCCCTCGCAAGCCACACCATCAAGACCAAAAACACCCCCAACAACAGGTCGCCAACCTCCATCATCTCGGACGCCAAACACTGGATCACGAGGCTCGTTTTCAAAGCGTTTCGCCCCTGGTCCACTGCTACAACCATTCTCAGGCACCTTGACCGCTGTTATTGCAGATTCTCTTCTGAGGGGAGAAGGGTCTCCTCGCAGTCAGCGCGAACGCGCCCTGTCGAAGTCAAAGCGAAAAGGCAAAAAGAGAGCATCCATCCCATATCCTATCGACCAGGGTGCAGCGATAAGGTCTAACCAAGAAGGAACCCCGCTAGAAACCGAGTATGAAACCGACACCAGCATAACAGGAGCCGACGAGGGCGAAGCGTTACGCAGAGGTGCCCGTGTAAGCCCAAGACTCCCCGGTTCAAGCACCACGAACCGAACCAGTACGCAAGAGAGGATCCCAACACTGTCTGCTTCACCGCTGCAGAAGAATAAAGATGACACTCGAACGCGTAGTCTTAGCGACTCGTGGAGCGGTGGGTTGGGCTGGCTCAGCGGCAGCATCCGAGGGAATGCAAAAAATAAGCTGAAAAGTAAGGCCGGACCTTCGGCTGCTGGCGGTCCTGGTAACATTGGCGATGGTGACGACGCCAGGCCGAGCGACTGATTAATCCTTCCATCTCCCCTTCATCTACCTTCTCCTTGCTCGCCACAGACAAGGAATACATTTTTAATACGAGCGCATAGTACATATCTAGGATCGTACAGTGCATTTATCTGTTAATATTTTTCGGCTAGCCTCTTTTTTTTTTTTTTTTTTTTTTTTTGCTATAACGCCTTCTCGGCAACCCATACAAATGCATATATAGTTTCCTTCTGGCGGATTTGTTTACTTTAGTTTAATTTTCGATCCTTTTTGGAATTGAAGCTTTTTCGTCCACAGTGCATGCCGTGCGTGGCTTTTACCTATTAAATTTTATGTCGATGTTCATTTTTGTTCCCGCTTTCGATCCGACTACGAATTATTGTCTGTGTCGCCTTTGCTCTCCAGGTTCCAGACCCCTTCATACAAAGCACAATTTTGTTCCTACAGAGCCAATGCATTATGTATGCATGGTAACTTCTTCTGGCTTAATGTATTTTTTTTTTTCGCAATCAATTTAACGGCATTTTGCTTCGTGTTTCGTTTTCCCCCTATTTTCAATGCGGCCCATGATGCTGTTACATATATGCAGTATTCTTTCTTTACTTCTGGAGATTAAAAAAATTTAGAACACGTCGATTTTTAATGCTTCATCTACTAAACGCTATATGTTTCCAACTTCATCGCAGAAGTAGGGTATGAAAAGGAATTTTCTTCAATGCAGAAATGGCCAGCAATCATTATTGGTGGGTTTACGTTTTTTTTTTTAATTAAAGCACCCGCTACAAGCCAGGAGGATTCCAACATTTCCATTGAAAAGTCTAGTCATCAAGCAAACCCTTCGCATTTTCATCTTCATCTTGTCGTTTTCTTTCACCTTCGCCGGCACCACTGCCACCACCCCGCCCTCCTCCTGCTGCTCCTCCTTCCCCTCCAGCAGCAGTGCTATTACCACCATCTCTATTAACCGCAGCTGCACCCTCATCAACAAGAGTTGTGCTGGCAAGCGCAGCTGTAGCCGCACTCTTACTCTTCTCCACCGGCTTCCCCTTATCACCTCCATTATTAGTATTCCCGCCGCCCCCATTCCCTCCCTCCCGCCGCACCCTCGCCCCTTCTTTCAATTTCTCCCACCGATCCCGATACCTCCCCACCACATCTCTCAATTTCTCATTCTCGCGGCCCACACGCTGCAACTCCCTTTCACTCCGGCGCGCGCGCTCTTCTAGCTCCATAAGCCGGGCCGCGTCAGCACCACCAGCCCGTGATGATGACTGGAGTCCCGCAGCAGCACCCTCCGCTGAAGGAGCGCCAGCTCCTCCCGCCGAAGGTAGCGGTGATGTTGATTGTGTGCCATGGACATGGGATACCTGCGGTGTAGCAGAGGACACGGGAGAGAGCTGACGTGCAGGCGAGCTGACGGATTGGTGCTGCATCGCTTTGAGGGATTGCTGCAATGCCAATGATGACGACTGCGCGTTGACTTCCCACATGTGCAGTCGTTTAGAAAGCGTGTCTGACAGGTGCTTCAGCGCTTGGTTCTCCATTTGCAGTTCTTCTAAGGTTTTCGTGTTTGGGTGTGGTGCAGCCTGAGTCGTGCTGCGCTCCAGTCCGCCCCCTCCTCCTCCTCTCCTCCGTCCTCCAGTTGCTTTTCGATCCCTGTTTGATGCCGTGGCGGTTGGAGAAGATTCCGGGGGCAGCGGGCTTTCGCGAGCGTCGACGAAGTCGTCGTCGTGGCTGTCGCCTAGGCTGTTTCTGCGGACTTCCTTTTCAGCTCGAGAAAGGATGCCCGCGTACGATATCGTTCCACCCGCCGTAGGGACGACGTAGAACGATTCTGCGGGGTTTGCATGGCCAGGTGGCCCATTCGAGCCATCTCTGCCTCGAAGGGCCCGAAGTGCGGCTCCAGATACTAGCTTGTTCACGTCTGGTTGCCCCGTAAAATGGCTGGTAGTATCTGCAGATGCAGGGCTGCGGTCGAGCTTGGTATCTGCTGCGGATTTCTGGCTGGCCGGATCAATGCCCAGAGGTAAACTAGCAAAAGCTAGGGGACCAGAGAGTTTGGATATGAGGCCCTCAAAAGTTGAATAAAATCGCTGGAACGACTCATCCTTTGGGAATCCAAAACCAAGTCTGGGTGTCTCACTTGGCTCTGGCGGGACTGCTTGTTGGTCGACGATATCTGTAGGGCTTATTGCCGTTGGAGCCCAAGACGGTTTACGTTTGGAAGATATGCTGGGGAGAGCCTTTAATTCGGCGTTTACGGCATCGAGACTAGTGCCCTCAAGTCTCGTCCGCAATGAAGCGCCAGCCATTTGTGCGCCGGCATTCTGAGCTGATACAGTTGGAGACACAAGACTGCCTCGGGGCGGGTGGGAAGGAATACCACGTGCGGATGCCAGATTGCTTGCTATTGAGCTCGTATCGCGCTGGAGAGACCTATGTTGAGTGGGTAAACGAGGGGGTTGGTGAGCATTTTCCAGGGATGGAGCTGCAACAGAGGGCGATCCTCCACCTGCACCTGGAGAGATAAATTTATTATGTTGGGCTGTTGAAAGGGTTGATGGCGGCGAATTTACGGATTCGGGAGAAGAGGCTACAGGGTGTTCATGTTGGAACCTAAGGATTTCCGCAAGTCGTTTGTGATGTTTTTCGAGGAGCTGAAGGGTCCGCAACGCCTAGAATCCCATCCATATGAGTATACGATTGTGTGTATAGCTACGACAGAGGTAGGGGTCGCCATACATCAGGGTCGAGGGTGCCTTGGGCTGCAGTTGAAAACTCGCCAGCCGCAAGGTCGTGTTCCTCACTGGCAGCTACCGGGTTAGATTTGCGTGTTTCGAAGAGGGCATTTCGAGCATGGGAGTGCGCCTAGACACAAGATTGGCGGTTGGGTCAGCTTCGAGGTCCAGTACCAGGTAGGGTTAGGAGCACTCCACATACCAAAGTCAACGGCGACGATTCCATAATCTCTACGGACCAAGCCTCTTCAATACGCTCTCCAGCAGATCGAGAATTTAGTATTACGAAGAAATCCGTGGACTCGAGAGGCTTGAAGAGCTGTGGCAATGAGTTCGTTCGTGCCCGGACTCGGAATTTCCAAAGTTGGTCTCGAGCTGGCGTCGATGAAGTCACGAGAGCCGCCTTATCAGATTGCTTAGTCACCTATCGCGGGCCCAGGCTGGACAGAACGCGCCGCGGTATTTAAATAATAATACGCCGAGGACTGTACATGTAACGCCCTGTATGCTCTCTGCCTGATGTTACATAACAACAGAAC
Organism: Blastomyces silverae; assembly: GCA_001014755.1. Taxonomy (NCBI): domain Eukaryota; kingdom Fungi; phylum Ascomycota; class Eurotiomycetes; order Onygenales; family Ajellomycetaceae; genus Blastomyces; species Blastomyces silverae. The sequence goes on from LDEV01003574.1 coordinate 52,139, forward strand.
CTTGGAAGTCACTGTCTGTTTGCAAGATTACTCTGTAAAGAGATATCAAGACAGTGATTGCAGGTGGAATAAGTCATTCATTTTTTAAGCCTAAAGCGTAATAATTAGAATCTTCTGATCAGAGAGTCTCGAGTCCTCTAGTAAACAGTGACCTGTTGGTATTCTACTATGTACGTAACCATAGTAATAATACATATGTAATAGTAGCCGATTGCCAGTGTAAGCAACCATCTATGTATCTATGTATTTAATATTTATGTGGCAGTGGCTTCAGGTCAGCCGCAGGCTGAGACAACAATCTCGAATCACTTTTTAGCAGGTCACGACTGTGTGTACTCTTTGCTCCGTACTCCCACTCAGCAACGACTGTATGTCGAGAGATGTAGCACGATCTTGATATACCTCTAAATTAGAGAGTTTCGCAGCCAATAGCTATTCAGATTCTTGGAGGGGGGATATCACTGTGGTGCAGATCTTGATATCTCTAGGGATATGTCATTATTACGACAGTATTACTTTCCGGGAAGCGAGATTGGTTGTTGCTCCGTACACTTACCAACGGCGCCCTACCATTTCGATCGAAATGGAGCCGCCGGTAAAGGATTATGTGGCGATGTGGGTTTTCTGCTTCAGAATAATCTAGAAATAGAAATTCGAGGCCCCATCAGGCCCCCACCGCCGTTTTCTTCTCCATATCCATAAATCACCGCGTATGGGAATTGCTTCATGCAGCTCAGCACGAGACTGCACATGTGCCAAGGTAACTAACATCCAGGTCCTTCCATGCCCCGGTCTAGCTTCCTGTCCAGTGTCCAGCCTTTCCCACCTGTCAAAACTGCCAAATTCTTGCGTACGTACAACCAGTGTCACCGGGCCCTCAGCTGAACAGAGCTGAAGCCGGGGTAACAATCAGGCCGACAACAAGAGCCGCTTATTAAAGGTGTCAATGCAGCTATAGTTCGTCGTATTGCTGAAACTGTATCATTATACCCACATGTACTCTGTAAGATACACGGTGTTGTGGCCGCCAATCAGGGTGTTGCAGCGTGGGTAATTTCTCGGTACGCCCGTACTGGCGTATTCGTATTTCCAGTCGGCAACTACATCCAAGCTCACTCCGACATCTAATCCACACAGCAATCGCAGGGAAGACCAACTTCATCCCAGCCCTCTTCCTGACAACCCCCTCCCCGGGCTACAATTCTCCTATACTCAATATCAGCCCGCCTGCTGATCTACAACTCATGCTGATGCCAAATGGGCACTGTCCCTTTCCTGCTCCTAGACCCAACGTCCTTTCCACCGCATGAACTTCCCCCGAACACCCAAGCCGCCCGCCTCTTCCCAACCAACCAACCCTCTCACCATCTGCGCTTCCGCTGCTTTGTTTCAGCGTTGGTCTAACCCTCCTCCCCATGTCCCCCGCTCTTTGTGGCCCCCAGTCCTCTATCCCATGGCCCGGGAATTACAGTTCTTTCGCTTGAACGCCATTTCTCCCCAAATCACCATTCCCGTTGCAACCAGTGACTAGGCGTCTCCATCGTTAAAGATTCAGTCAACTCCATCAGAAGAGTTCACCGTTCCCTTCTGCTGATGGACGGCGCTACGAGTGAAGCCGCCCCTGCCCCTTCCACCAATGGGTTCAAGAAGGCCTTTACAAGGACGAATCGCAGCAAGACCACCCTCAGCGAATTCGATGGCTCTACGTCAGGGCGGAGTGCCGCTCCTTCAATCGACTCGAATCATGAATCTCGGCGGCCTTCAACTAGCGGCGCGGGCGGCGGAGGCGGAGGAGGCGGAAGCAGTTATGATAGCCCGCCTACTGGCATCTCAAAATTGATTCCAGGGTCGCGTCGTCGACGCAAGAAGAAGATGGAATCGGAAAATTCTATTTCTCAGGACAACGGAAGTGGAACGGAACTACATCGTATCCCCAATGAACCTGAAGATACACCAACCATAGGAAATCATAGTACCTCTACAGTAGATACTACGGACCGTGGCCCAAGTAACGGTTCAGAATCTGGAAGGTGGGTTTCTTCCCCCACCCCACCTTATTTTCCTTTTGAGATATCTTTGGCTATTCCCGCGACACAGACCTCTACCTACATGACCAACTAACGCTGTCTTGAATAGGCATTCGTCTCCTGATTTAAGGCTCTCTCGGGATTCGCGCCAGCCTTCGTCATCACCTTTAATAATCACGACCACCGCTCCCTCCGATCTCGCGGAAGCTGCATCAGACGCCAAGGGGCCGTCAGACACATCTTCCGACAGCAGTCAGTATATGACCCGTGCTGCCACCACTGGGGATATGGGTGATTACTCTAGATCATCCAGCACAGACCGAAAGAGTCGAAACCTGAAAGAAGCTTTCAGTCCTATACCCACTAAAAAAAGCCGGAGTCCAAGCCCTGAGCCCGAAGCTCCGAAATCGCCGGCGACAAAAAGTGGCAGGGGGCTCTTTGGATCTAGGTCAAGAAGATCAAGCACCTCAGCCAAAAATAGCCGAAAACCTTCAGAAGAGGTTCCCCCTTTGCCTTCTCCAATACCCCAACACATAGGATTATTGAATACTTCCCTTTCCACCTCTGCTAAACCACCGAATATGACCTCCACCCCCATGAGCCCTCCTGCCACTTCCATACGCGCTCCTCTTACGACCGTGACGCCACCAACTCCAGTTGTTAGTCGTTCACAAAGTCCAGCACTACCGTCCACAAATGTAGTGGAAGATAGCGACTCCGCCTTAAAGTCCCACAGCTTACCTCCCAATACCGTTGTGAGTCCGTCAGGGAATATGATATCTCATAGACGTGTTCGTTCCGCATCTGCTGCCCACAGCCCTAGTAAACTTTCGAACTCCATGACAGCTCCTTTAACGCCTACTGTGGAAGAAGCCAAGACCGCGTCAGGGTTCTTTTCCTCGATGTTCTCTGCGGCCCAGAATGCCGCTTCTAACTTTGGAAACAGTTTGAATAGCCAGGCTCGCACGCAGTCCACACCAGAATCTGCGGAGCCAGAAAAACCAAATACTGGTGATCCTAGCAGTGAAGAGGCCGCGGATTCATCACGAGATGAAGATGCAGCGGAGAAAAAGGAGCTGGCTGTGGAAACGCTAGGGATGGGTGAATTAAATTTCAGCCATCTTGGGATTGACGCATCAGCGGACGGGGTGATAACTACAAAGGATGGTGTTGTGTTTACGAAAACCGAGGCTGCTTCCCGTCCTCGTAGAGGAACTGCATCCCAAAGGGATGAGATTTCTGCAAGGATAGAAGATATGCGGGCCGCTCGTGCAGTTTCCATGGCCTATGAGAAGCCGGCAGATGGGGCATCTGCGTCTCAACCAGTCCCTGACCAACCTACTGCCGACGTTCGTTCCAGTCTCCCCTTAAATGGCCTCGGAAGAGCGAGTACTGGCGAACAAACTCCTCCAGGTGGCAGTATTTTCGAGGGAGAAATCGGTGCTGGTATCAAGCGCAGCGGTAGCGTACGTAGCCGCCTTGCACGCAGGCATCGAGGATCGTCTGGTGCGACAATTGGTGCGCTTGGCGCTGCTGGACTTGGCTTGGGTATTCCAGGTGCCAATACCAGTGCTCCGCGATTGACGGGCTTTGCTGTGGCGAGCAAAAAGCGAAATCGTGACTTTCATCAGCTATTCAGAAGTGTTCCGGAAGACGATTACCTCATCGAAGACTACAGTTGCGCTCTCCAACGAGAAATCATCCTGGCTGGCCGTATATACATATCTGAAGGTCATATCTGCTTTTCAAGTAACATCCTCGGCTGGGTGACGACATTAGTAATCAGTTTCGATGAAATTATGGCCATTGAGAAGGAATCTACGGCCATGGTTTTTCCGAACGCAATCGCAATCAAAACTCTGCATGCGCGGCATACGTTCCGAAGTCTACTGAGCCGAGAAGCCACATACGATTTAATGGTTAATATCTGGAAAATCAACCACCCAACCCTCAAGAGCTCGGTTAATGGCACCCGGATAGAACAAGGCACCGGTGACAAAACGGAGAAGGCCGATGAAAGTGATGCTGCGAGTGAGGGTCCCTCGGACGAAGAGGATGAGATATATGACGAAGATGAGGAGGATGAAGGCACAAACTTCGTGGATGCCGTTGACGCAAGTATTGCTAGTAGTGAAAGATCAGAGTATATAAAACGAATCAGCCGCAAAGCATCCACAATTCCACTGGTGGGGCCTTCCTCGACTCCCCAAATTACCTCTAAGAGTGAAGCAAAAGTACCAGAGAAAGGAGCTGCTGCGTCAGTGTCCTCTTCTCTTCCACAGTTTCCGGGTCCGGCTACCCATGCACCAACGGAGTTTACCGATCCCACTGGGCGCTACGATAAAGTAATGAAAGATGAAATAATACCAGCACCACTGGGCTTTGTTTATACCCTCGTTTTTGGCCCCGCATCTGGTGCATTCATGTCAAAGTTTCTTGTCGATTACCAGAAGGTGACTGATCTGCAGTTTGAAGATGACAAGAAGGGGCTATCCATGGACAACAAAACCCGGATGTGTTCGTATACGAAGCCACTAAATGCACCCATCGGACCGAAGCAAACCAAATGCATCAGCACCGAGAATTTAGACTTTCTTGACTTGGAGAAAGCTGTTTTGGTTACATTAACGACCCAAACTCCTGATGTGCCTAGCGGGAACATTTTCTGTGTGAAGACCAAGTACCTGTTTACATGGGCACCAAACAATGCCACCAGGTTCTACATGACTTGCGCCATTGAATGGTCGGGCAAAAGTTGGCTCAAAGGTTTGTCTCTTCCCCGCATTTCTAACAGTAACTTGTGATGCTTACGAAATCCACAATAGGTCCTATCGAGAAGGGTGCAAACGATGGTCAGACGAGTTTTGGAAACGACCTAGTCAAGGCACTTAGAGTGGGTGTAGCTCCTCGTTCGCGCGGCACAACCCCTCCGAAAGGTGCTGGGAAAGGAGTCAAAGGTAAGCGGAAGGGAGCAAGTGCTGCCGAACTTGAAGTTGCAGCTAGCGGAAAAGCTGCTTCAGAATCGGGGAGACAACAAGCTGAGGATTGGGGAATGCTGGAACCTCTGCGTGGTCCACTTGGCCCGATAGTCAACATTTTCAAGCCCTTTTGGAGTGGTAATGTTGCTGCCGGTGTTATCACCATAGTTTTAGTGATGGTTTGGTTCCGCAGTCCGCCTCCATCTCGCCTAGGACCGTCAGGTGTCGGTTCTCCATTACTTTCCATCCCGGAACGAATCGTTGCGTACGAAGAGCTTTGGCAGCGAGAGGAAAGCGAATTGTGGAACTGGCTGGAGGAGAGAGTTGGCATGGACGGTCTTGCATACCCTGTCGTAAACCCTCTTCCCTCATCAGACAAAGGCGACAAAGCCGATCACTCAAGAACTGAGAAGCAGCGGCAAAAGCAACAACTTATGAGCGAAAAGGAGCTCGAGGCGCGCCTGAGGAACGAGAAGATGACGAAGCGCGAGATGGAGAATGCGATTAGCATAACTCAACAACGGCTTGATATGCTCAAGGCTGTGATGAAGCGGAAACGCGAGGACGAATGATAACCCAGGCTCTGCCCAAATGGTATCATCGAAGACACAAACACCAATAGTACAAGAACGTCGAATTTTAACTTTCGAGTACCATTATTGCATTTGGTATTAAAAAGAAAAAGCATGAACGGGAAAGATGAAATACTGCAAACGTTTTTAACGATTTCCTTTGTTTTCTGCACACTGCTCTCTTATTTATTTTATTTTCATATTGTCTCCTGTAACTGCTAATTGCACCCTTGGTTTTGTCTACCCTATTCATTATTGTTTCCCAGTGACACCCTGAGGCGTTCTTCAGCTCTTTCTGTATGTCATTTTCACTCCTCTCTCATTTTGCGTATTGGTCGACATCCGGCGTCTGCTTGGTGCTCTCTCTCATTCTATTTTTCTTTTTTTTGTTCTATTATTTCCCAGCTTCTTTTCCTTAGAACAGCCATGCTTCTTTTATGCCGTGTGAAACTATATACCAAACCTCCGCCCTTGTTCCAAAGACCTCATTTTTAATCTCCCTTGATTGTACTACTTCTAGCTTTGCATTTCCCTTTTCTCTTGTCTCTAGGCGGATTGTCATTTCTACTTCCAAGTGAGAGTAATAGGGGAGGGTGAGATGATTAGTGGTAGTAAATATATTCCCTCAGGGCATTCGTGCTTATTTTCGTTCGCCCCTCTTTTTACTATATTATATTGATATCCCTTATCCTAGTTTTTTTAATCATTATTTCTTAGCCGTGGCTTCGGGTCTCATTGATTCCGTGACGACTTTGACTGCCTGTTCTGTTTCTCTGAATAGTGTTTTTCTATGTATGTCTATATGTCTGCGTAATTGGATTAGTGATGGGGGTGCAGGAGTGAGAATTAATTAAGCAACTATTTTTCTTGCCATTTTGTTTACCAGTGCTGTTACATGTGTCATTGGCATTAAATCATTTTTCCAGCAGCTTATTTGCCCTACCCGAGCTCCGCATAAGATAAATCTGTTAAAAAAAAGAAAGGAAGGAAGGAAGGAAGGAAGAAAAGAAAAGACAAGAGAAAAAAAAGGAGCGTTCCATTCGGAGATGAAATTAAAAAATATCCATAAACAAAAAGAAAAAAGAAATCTCCCATAGGGGGAATCGAACCCCCGGCTAGCGTGTGAGAGACGCTGATGTTAGCCACTACACCATATGGGATGTGATTTTGATGGGGGAGAAGACCTCTGCTGGAAAATATGTGTTTAGCATCACGTGCGCTTGCACAACCAACCAGAAACACACAGCGAAATAAAGACATTTGATGCTAGGTAATTTGAATATATCGGGTATTTTTGATTTTTAAAATGTTTGATGAGTGTGGCGATGTTGGTGTTGATTAAATCCGTTGCCAGAAGTGTGGATTGGGATATATATATATGGGGGTATCGAGATATTTGAGGATAAAAGTTAACATACACAGCAACCCAATAATTCTTTTAATTCACTCTTGCTAGTTGACAGGGTTTTCGCGAGGGGTATTTTTAGCCACGAGCTCCATGTAGTGTATGATTGCCTCACCAGACATGAGAGAGGATGTTATCAAAGCGCGCATCTATCACAAGGGAATCATAGTGATATATCATCCCAACAAAGAAATATTGATATTAGCAAACTCAAATGCAGGGTGCTCAAAAACGCCGTTAAAAAGACAGGAGGTGACAGGGATATATATATAAAAAGAAGGAGCTACCGAGCTCAAATACTTCATAGCAAACATGGAGGAAGCTGCGACCCGCAATGCAGATATTGGACAAGCGAAGCCCTCACTATCGAAACAAACAAAAGCACACGAAATAAAACAGCCCCGCCTCATTCGCCCATTCCCTCATTCTCTCATTGCCTCGAAGCTCTCTCCCTCTCTAGGCCTCTCTCCACATCAACCATGAGACCCTTGAGCTCCTTCGCCGATTCACTCGTAGTCCCCTCAGCATCCAATCCATTCGAAATCCACTCCCTAGCCTCCTCCCACCTTCCCATCTCAATCAAGCATCTACCCCCTCTCCACCACGCCTTCCCATTATTCGTCGGCGATATCTCAACGCTCGATTTCGCATCCACATAACCCTCTGCCCATTGCTGCTGAGCCATATATGCCTGCGCCCGATTCGTAAAGAGCGGCGGTAGCTCATCGCGCACGAGCCCGACGTGTTCCCACGTCGGTCTGCCTAGGGCCATGTCGATGGCGTATGTGTAGAGCTTGATGGCTTCGGCGAAGGAGGATTTGCGGAAGGCTGTGTTGGCCGTCTCGCGCAGCTTGGCGATTTGGGCGCTGCGTTTGGGGTTCAATGGTTTTGGGGGTGGGGGTATATTGGGACTGTCGAGGTTGAGGAGAGCGCGGTGGAGTTGGTTTAGGGATTCGAGTTCGCTGTCTAGGGCGGCGGAGTTGCAGGAGGGGGCGGAGATGGCTTTTGAGGTTGGGTCGAGGTGGAGGGGATATTGGGTGAAGACATCGGCACCGGGAGATGCCATTGTTTCTATAGGCGAAGCGATTTGTTTCGTTCTGGAGTTTGCGGAGTATGCTGGACGGAAATAAGTTCAAGTTCTATGTATATCTTAACTTGGGTTGGATTGGGGGGGCTGTTGGATAAGAACACGGTTTTGAGCAATTATTGTAGTAACGTACAAAGACTGCCATAGGCCACTAACCTTTTAATCTATCCCTTCCGCAGTAGAATTTTTCAGGTCGAGGTCCGGATGGATAGATAGTTGCTGCTGTTTATCTAGCAACGTTGTCCTTCCAAGGTTCCGACCAGCTGGCCCTGAAATATTCATGTGACTTAAGCGGGCGCTTGTTAGTAAGCCACAACGGACCCACTCAGCCGCGCTACCAAGGGAGTGGAGAATCTTATTATCTAGATCTGATTTTTATTTGTATTTTTGCAGTGCCCTAACTGATAGAATGTCCGACATACAAGACTTTCCGAGCCGATATTCAGTAGTGAGTACAAGCAACTAACTGGGTTCTGGATGAGATAGAAGCCTCTACTTGTTCCCAAGAAGCATAACCGATAAGTCCAATGTATCCATCCCATTCCCGCGTCCCTCTGGGCGCTGTGACTAGTAGTTAGACAGTGCCTGTTCCAGCTTTCCTCCACATTTACGTAGTTGTTCTTCCTCGCTCAGCTATTCCCCACCTGGGTTTCCTCCTCCGAGGCTGAACTTCCCTGCGGTAGAATCTCCAAGTGTCTTATGACCGCCGGGGTGTGCTTCGTCAATTCGTTGTTTCTCTCAAGCGAAATTCATTCGCAACCTCCAAAATTATATGATGATACTCGGCGTTTGACAATCTCCTGAGCCCGGGCCATTGTCGTATCTCGCTTTTCCATAGGTTCTGTGCGCGAGCAAGAAATATGTTCCAGGAATTCGAGGGCACTTGCCCGCCTGCGGACGAGCTATGGCATACCAGTCCGTGTGCAACGGCTCGTAGATGCTCTTTTACAAGGTGAAGCGTGTAGTATTCGTCCATACAGATCGGCATCAGGCCTGACATTTCGATATCCTTCGGAACACGTTCTTTTATGATTAGGAGGGCCTTGCAGAATTCCAGGAAATACATTTCCGCATCATCGTATCTGGAAGGGGATAGGCGGCTGCTAGTTTCAAATTGTTCTTCCATGGAGGTAAGAATACAAGAGTCAGTGATAATGGCTTTCAGTTTATATACGTATTTCGCAACGGTGCTTTCGAGATAGGATTACCTCTAGAATTAATTGCATCTTGATCGTAGCTTTCCCCATCTATTGTCTCCCATGGCTTTGCCATAGCGGCGGCCGCAACGCAGAAGTCAAGGTCGCAGGTTGTATTCGCACTCATAGTGGGATGTCGAAGATTTGACTGTAAAAATGAAAAGGGAAACCTAGCGCGATGATGGAACGGTGTGTGAACAGCGATATTTGGCGATAAACCATGACCACTGCAGGCAGGAGCGTCGACTGGAATGAGAAGCCCTTATAAGCATGCAGAAAAACTAGAGACGGCTAGGCCCGAGGTAGATACGACAGAACCTGGAGTTTTCCCATATTTCGATAGATAAACCTAATGTCCGGGAGTGTCTGAATGCTGGTATATCCGGCCATGAAAGGTGTTTTTTCTTCTTTTTTCTTCTTTTTTCTACTTTTTGATATCCAACGCCAGCAATGCAGTAGCTTCGGTAGAGCCCAAGAGAGTGATGATTGAAGTTCTTCGGAAAGAGGATGTCATTTTGGGACGTAAGAGCCCCCTCAACGGCAAATTCCACACATTTCATACTCGCCTGAGGGTTGTGTAACGTGTGGACATTTAGTGGATAATGAACTGATGATATTTGGGTGACACCATCGCCTTGAGAGTCCGCAATAGGAAGCGTATAAAAGGTGCAACGACTTCCACTAGAAAATATTTGGCTCATGGCTCGAGCCGGTGTCGACAGCAACGCGATAGGCGGCCCGGAGCGTTCAAACACTGGTGACTATGTATCTCGATGCTGACGTTTGCCCCGCTGGATGATGCAGTGTAACGACAGGCAAGATGTAAACCTCCTTGGGTTGCCGCCTTAGAAGTGGTATATTGAAATTGAACGAAAAGAACGATATTCCTGCTCCTTAGGAGACAGTATAGTATAGGCTCCTGCCATGTTCTGAGGGACTTTTGTACTGTACATACATGTACATACTTCAGAACCAAACCAGATACCATCCTTAACCTCATTTCAAGAATATTCTCCAAAACTTGAAAAAGAGGGCCTCAGGAAATCCCATGCAATAGATTCTGGATATGAAGCAAACTGATGGCCGAGAAAACAATAACGCTCTCCATCTTTCAAGTTGGCCGTATCATATTGGCGCTGAACTCGCTCGGGCAAGTGGGCGCGCGGTATAAACAGCCCACTGCCACCTGTTCCTTAATGTTCGCCGAAACAATGGTCAGACTCGATAATGATTTCTCCAAGCTGCGTTGTTGGTGGATGTTAACTTTTAGCCTCGAGGTTAAGTTGATGTTAACGAGCTACTTGCCGCCGTATAATTTTAATTTCACGCGCTTCTATCTTGGCGGCTCTCCGGACAAGGATTTCGCGCGTGTCCATATAAATACTGCATACGAACAACGAACAACGGTGGCCACGGACATCTCTTAAATGAGGATACGGCGCCATGCCCATCCCATCTAATCCCTCTTGCGCAGGTACTACATGGTGCTGCTATGCCGCTACTGCGCCGGCAAGGAGAAAGAATATTGCTATTTTTTTTTGCGGCCTGCGCTGCTATTATTTGGGACATTTTGATAACCCATTAACCAACCAGCCCTTTGTTACTATTCTTATTGACACCTGAAAACGTTAATGAGCGACTCTGCAGGACAATTCCTCATGCTGCAAATGAGCAATGGGATTTTGCAATCGAATATGTGATTATTACCACTTGAGTTGAACCTCAAATTCGCTTCTGATCAAGCTGTCCATGAGGGCTCTGCAGTCTCGGGCTTTTCGATATTTAGAACCTTCATGTGCTCCAGAAGCCATTTGGCGCAGCAGCAGCTACGTGTCTCTTTTGTCTGGGCAGTGAACACCGTCGCATCGTTATGCATATATCTGGGGCCTTAATATTTCATCCCTTTGTGTGCTTTTGCTTGCTGCGTCATACAGGCAGTGCATGCTTATGCCGGGCCGTATGTATGCGACGGGGGGCATCAACGCGACGCATACAATTACTGCAAGCTTGAGAGGTATATAATATATCCACAAGTTCTTGCTGTTTTTCTCGCCATGTAAATTGTTGATGTTTTTGATTCAGGCAGGGTCGGGTATTTCTTGCTATCAAAAAACCCTGAGCTCCCTCTCTGCCACACCTGTTTTACGAAAATCATGCGGCGTTTGTGGACTATCAACATCGCGGTTGCGTTGTTATCTACTCTGGCTAGCTCTGGACCTATCGAGAAACGCAGCGGATTCTCAGTCCAGCAAGTTTCAAAATGCAGACCGACTCCTCGTTCCCCAATGGAAGAATATGCGATGGCCATTCTGAGGGCAGATCACGCAATCAATGCCAAACAAAAAGGTGCACTGGACATCATCAACGATCTCCTGGATATCATCAAGTACGAAAAGTCTGTAAATCGGACCGTCTCAGCCACCCCAGAACCATACGATACCGAATATCTCAGTCCTGTGAATGTTGCGGGAAAAATTATGTACCTAGCACTTGATACTGGATCTGCAGATCTGTAGGTACTCTTCTAGCAATGGCTGGGAAGCAAAAATAGGACTGACGTTACACTAGCTGGGTATTTTCATCGCAACAACCCCTGGTAGAAAGGGCTTCGCACGATTTTTATACTCCTCCGCCCGGGAAGTTACCTATGAATGGATCTTCTTGGGAGGTAAATTATGGAGATGGTTCATCCGCAAGCGGTAACGTGTATATTGATAGAGTTTCTATCAACGATGTGGTTTCGCCCTCACAATCCATCCAGACCGCCCAGAAGGTCGGCGAGGCGCTTATTGTTGACTCTAATTTGGACGGTGTTCTTGGACTTGCTTTCCGTTCCGTTAATAACGGTAAGAATTTTAAACTACAAAAAACTTACTACCGGCGTATTTTGGCCTTTCCCCAATGGCGTTGATACTTTAATCTTACTAATTATAATCCCAGTTCGGCCTGAAAAACAACTCGGCTTCTTCGACAATGTTAAAGATACGCTTCCCGAACCCCTGTTTGCCGTATCTCTCAAGAAGAACAAGCCCGGAACGTTCGACTTCGGCTTTATCGACGATGATAAATACAACGGTAACATCACATATACTCCCGTCCATGACGATGGCTTCTGGTCCATCAGCACCACGGGGTATGCTGTTGGTAACTCTACTAGCAATACCAGCACTCCTATTAAAGGCTTTCTTGGTAATTAGGATCCATAAATTGAACCCTTCTTTCTTTTTTATATAATATCGTAGAAGCTAGTATGTATTGCACCCAGAGCCAACAAAACTAACAGCTCTGCCTTCACACACACCCAGACACAGGAACTACCATGATGCTCCTCCCCGAGTCCATCATAAACGATTACTACTCCCAAGTTCCCGGTTCCACCAAAATATCTGGCCTCGAAAATGCGTTTCTCAACGGTTGGATGTTCCCTTGCAACGCCACTATCCCGCCATTTTCTCTCATCATTGAAAAGAATTATCGCGCGACGATCCCTCCGGAACATATTATCCTACGCCCTTTATATGGAGGTGGAGATACGCCGATGTGCTTTGGTAGCATGCAGGCAGCGATTCATGAGGTTATTTTTGGGGATATATTGTTTAAGAGTCAGTATGTGGTATTCGACACCGTGGGGCCGAGGGTAGGGTTTGCGAGGCAGCCGCAGCAGAAGTTAGAGGAGGAGGATGTAGTAGGATAGAGAACTTAATGAACTTGGGGTCAAATGTACGATATTTGTCTATGCTTTAGAATGTTCTTTTTATGTGTTCATTTATTTCACTTGGTGATTGATCCTTTCAGGTGGTTGTTATGCAGTTGCTCATTCTTGCATCCATTTTTATTCAATAATGTAGTAATTCAGTGTTATTGTGATACTACAAAGAGCAATAAACCAGGATATGCGTCACTTCATCCCAAGATGTTAAAGAAAGGGGCAACGATACAGACATGAAGCTTGAAGGAACTTACACAAAAATGTGATAGCACTATTTCTGGAGAGATCATACCATTCACACACTGTTCATACGGCATTTATGAAGCACATATTTTCACAGAAACAGATGTAAGCATAAAGGAAGAAAAAGGAGCTGTGAAATCAAAACTACTCTTGCTATATAGCCAAGTCATCCGCATCACTTCGTTCTTCCGTCATCACACAATCCTACTAACGCCATCCCCTTTCTTTCCTGGATCCATTCCGCTGCCGCAACATGCACCCCCTATTCCCGCGGCAACCTGGCTCGGTGATCGAGCCCAGCTCGGCTTAACATCCAGCGTGGGATTGCGATCGAAGAAATTCCTCGGCCGCAGCAACAGCGACATAGGCTCCGCAGGCATAATGGGGAAATCCTCTGGTGACGGGAAGTGCGTGATTCCGAATGTGTGCCAGAGGACCACGTCGGTGTTTTCGATGCTGTTATTAGAGGACGAGTTGGCAGAGGAAGCTTCGCTGATCCAGGTTGGGAGGCCGGGGGACGGAGAGGGGCTACCAGATGTCTGTGGCACGTGGCGGCCGGCCGGGTATAGTTGGTCGTCTGCGTCTGCGTGGAGAAGAGGGAGGTTAGTAGTCGTTTATTGATTGATGTATGTGTGAGGTTGAAAAGGACTGGAGGAGGCTAAGATGGATAGAGAAAGAAACATACACTTGGTAACATGGACTGCATGTCTAGCGAAGCCGGCACGGTTCCATACTAGCCCACCCTTCCTGGGTAGAAGTGTGGGCACCTCCCGGCTCACTAGCTTGTAGCTAACGGGCTTTTTGCTGTGCGGATTCAATTTATTGGTGTTTGAAATATCCCATGTGCGACTACTTGCTCCGTCATAGTCAGCCATGGCCTGTAGTGGAGTTGTGTATTTGGTTCTCTTTGCATAGAATGCGTTTCCATGTCTGTTTTCAGCACGGCCAACTTCACCGGGCCCCCGGGTAGCATCGACTTGGAAGATGGTGTTGTTGGGGCCGTCAATGTTGGCATCGATTCGCAGGCAGAAGAGATGTTGGTGATTGTGCGCGTTAACCCCTGGATACACTTCCGTACCCCAGCCGAGTGTATCTTCACCTGGGTTCATAGCGTATGTGTTTAGGATGCCGGTGAGTTTGATGTCGAGCTGGATGGTACCGTCCTGGTGGAAGATCCAGTACACGCAATATTCATAGTTCGCGGCGGTGAATATGTGGGAGATGATGAGCTTGAGCCCGCGAGTCACGATGACAGAGTCATCTCGGAAATCTGTGTGTTTGAATAAGATACCGGCATCCTCCTCGTGGATACAGATGGCATTTTTGATAGTAGTGCTCGAGCCGGCGGCGTTGACAAAATCTGCATCCATATAGTGGATGACGCCTTTGCAGTCACACCCAAGAGATAAGCTGTTGGTCATGTACCCGCCACCATACTCTCCTAAGTCGAAAGCATGTTTTCGGTGATGGGGGTGCTCTGGGTTCCCGTATGGAACTACCATTTCTGCCAATGAGAGGCGGTAGAAAATGGGCCGTATAGTTCCCTTGTCGTTGAATGTGATATTATTTAGTACAATGCCTTCACGGTAATTGAAGCCAACATGAAGGTTCCAATTTTGCCAGGAAATGACTCGACCGTCTACCTTGAAGGAGACACCTTCTGGTTGGGTGATGTGAATGGGTTTCACGGTATCACGGTAGCCACCTTGCTTTTCGATGGATTGGACATCGTAGTTATTAGGTGGAGCTTTACTGATCGGTCTCCGCACGCGAGGAACGTCGATGTGGATAAACTCTTTGGTTTCAGGGCTATAGATGGGACAGAAGTCTAGTGGATATGCATACTGACAGTCATCCACGTTCGGGCGGTAGTACATCAGAGCTTGCTGGAGACGGACGTCGCTTCCAAATCTCTCATCGTACCCAATTGTCCATGCTAAGTACAGTTAGTTTTGACTTTTGAGGCTAACAACGCCATTAAAATTCCATATCTTGGAAACGCAATAATGAATGCCACTCGAAAAAAGCAATACATACGATCACAATAAACCTTGTGCATGTCCTCCGGGGGAATCCCAATAATCCCACATTGCTCGATAATCTTTGGATCCTTCCTCGCCAACGCTTCCACTGCATTTAAATCCTCCATTGTGATCAACGGCTGGACACCTTCCACATGTTTCCATTGCAGAAGTTTCCTATCCGTCAAGTCGACGATACCATCATACACCTTTCCGCCGGGTGCAATGGCAACAACATCCGCTGCACGATGTGGGCGAGGAGCGGCTTTCGGATCAGCTAGCCAAGCCATCATTTCAACCTTTCTCGGCTCCCACAGCGTGACGGCGTTGAATTTAAGCGAGCCATTGTGTTCAGTGCGGATTATGGCGACCGCTGCATCGATCTCTAACGTGGAAAGGGGGTCAAAAGGATGTGGGGGAGGAGAGGATGAAGTGACCTGGTGGCCCAGTTGCTTCAGACGGTCAAGAGCCATTGCCATGAAATGATCAAGGGGAGCTTGATTGGGGATGAAGCAAGAGAGGAGAAGATGGTAAAATGTATCAATTGATCGGGATATAGATCGGGTATTCCTGGCCGAGGGGTAGATACCAGGTTATATACAATCGAGAAATGAGGGGAAATTGGGACTGATCGACAGCTCGCCATAACTGATGAGCCCAGTCCCGTATTATCCATGTCGGGGCCCTTCATGATAAGAGAGTTCCGCAGGGCACGGTGGTTGGCCAGTTTCTTATTGGTGGAGTGTCATGGTGTAACGAAGAAAGGCTGGATGGAGAAATGTGAGTTAACAATCAAGTAAACATTTTTCCTGGACGAGAGAATGTTAGAGATAGCTAGGTCAAGCTCCCCGCACTGAGCACCGTGCGCCCTCCTACCATAAAACAACCAAAACCGCTAAAACAATCATAGTAGCTCGCCAATCTTATCACTGATAGCAAGGAGTCGAGGTTGATAAAGACTGCCCACCTGGACAGAGGGATAATTTGTCCTCATCGGGCCTAGCGTAAGTTGTTCGATTCAGGAATCCTAACCCGAGCCTACTTATGTAAGGCATGTTCCGAATCCCCGCATCCCGTGAGAGTTAGGTTTGTATGAAGGGGGCAGCCGTTGTTGGTAGGAGAGAGAAGCGAAAATGAGGTGAGGGTGATATCGGAGTTGTCCGGATGTAAATATATCAGGGGTTGAAACCCCTTTCCAAAATTCTTGATTCATGAAGTGCTGCTGGGTATTAGGGAGGATAGGAGGGGGGGAAATTCATGGGACATTGGATATTGTCCCAAAAGGATAACTGCATGACATGACTAGGATAGGAGAAAATGATCAAGGCGAGTAGTCAAGGAGAATAAGCATAAAACGGTAATCGCAAATGAATTGTGAACTCCCAAATACAAAGGTAAAATCACAAGACGGCTATAACGCCAGACACACTATACACATCCAAACTGAGAGCAGGCATAAGAACAACCAGTAGCCACTAAATATAGATGTGAAAACCACATACCATGCGAAAAGAAAAGAAACGAAATCCCAGTCCCCGAACCGTCCCAACCGTAGAAGATACCCATTTTTTCATCCTCACTGAAAATATAGGGAAAAGACTTTTCTCGTAGTCTAAATCACGACTTTCCAAATTGGAAGGTACCAAACACTCCTCCTCCGCCGCCTGGCGTTAATGGACCAACGCCAGCATGTTGCGTTTGAGCTGCTGGCGTTTGCGCATTTGTTAGCCCCGCGTGGCCTGTATTTGGTGTGCTTGGCGTACCTGCATTGGAGTAGACTGTAGCTCCGTTGAGATTGGGCGTTTGCTGAGCCTGGCTGGCACCGTGGTAAGGGGTGGCGGTTATCTGCCCGTTCAAGCCCCAGATCTGGCCCGAGTATTTCTCGTCATCAATTGTACCATTGAATACCAGCTGACGCATTTTCCAGAATATTTCGCCTGTCACTAGGGAGTCTGATCCAGCTTGATGTGCAATACCAACCCGCTTCACCCCTAGTTCGTCCGCAATATCCTGAAGGCCAGACTTCTGACCAAGATTTGCAATAATCTGAGCTGCGTTTTGAGTGAGTGGGGATCCGTTAACGGTTTGGTTGCGACCGGCGTGTTTCATGAGATATTTGATATCGTAGACGGATGGGAAGAAGATGGTGAGGAGTTTGTGGAATTCTTTCTCGTCGTCAGGTAAAGGTTTGCACAGCATAATCTTCATCAAATACCCGAAATCATAGCCTGAATGGAACGAAATCCAATGTACGTCGTCCATGAGAACCAATCCAGACGTCATCAGAAGGGCGCCAAAATCATGTGGATCAATGCCATTCTTTTCATGCATGGTGAAGTCGATACCGGCCTTGGCTAGCATGCTTGTAGACTCCTGCGCATACATGTCACCTTCCAATGAGAATCGGAAGTTGAATTGCCAAGTGCAGGGCGCTGGACCGAGATTTGCCGCGTATTGGGCATTAGAATCCAGTGGTATGGCGGGGGGGACTTCACCACTTTCCGAAAATAGCGTTATTCCCAATTGTATCATTTTCAAAAGGTCAACATTACATCGTAATGTTTGGTAATGATAATCAGCTTTTGTAGTGAAAGAACCCATCGGCCGCGCGACAATACCAGGGAATTCAGTATCCTAAGTAGAGAAGGCAAGTTAGCCCGACCGAATTTACGACACATGCACGAAGAATCTCATCAGGGCCCCCAGCAAAAGATACAACTCACCATGCTAATGTAAGGATATTTATCCACTAACGACCTTAGAACCTGCATCTCCTGTGCCAAGTTGTGTTTCCAGACGTCTCGTATCCTTGAGTTTGTACCAGCACTTTTTCCATCCACGGATAAGCGGTTGTCATGACCCAAATGCGCCTGTTGCTGCTGTTGTTGCTGCTGCTGCTGCTGCTGTTGCTGCATCTGCGCACCCCTCACAAACCCCATTTGTGCTGCATGGCTCGCTAGACCCGTTCCTCCTCCATCAGGGATACCAGCGGTTGAAGGGCCCGCGGGGAACCCCACCACGCCCATTCCATTAGCTCCAGGTATGGCGAATGGGTTTATGTTTGAATTTGCACTCGCAGGGCCAAAGCCAGGGTGGCCGCCTAGGGAAGGTGGGGGAAGCCCCGTATTGGGAGTCTGTGCATGAGTTGCGTGGTGCTGTTGCGAATGCTGCTGCTGTTGGAGGTGGCTCTGAGGGAGATGGGGGAATGGGCCAGCAAGTCCTGAGGGCGCGTATCTACCGACGGGCGGCGGCATAGTGTGTTTTATGATGTCGGCCGATGACGGGAGGAATCGAGGTCGAACAGAGCATGAAGATGCCTGCTTGGGCTAGTTTGCACAAAAATTGATAGCTTAGGAGGTTGGGTGGTTATCGCCCAGCGAGTCACCCCGTTGGGCGAAGTGGGGGGTTTGAAAGCTGCGAAGCTGTAGATGAGATCACTGAGTAATTATCTGAGGGGTAGCAGATAATGCAAGGACAGATATGAGGCGGTGAAACGGCTTTGCTGGGGGTTTATGTGTGCTATCTGTATAATCTTCCGCGTTGTTCGTCGCTTCGTCTGCTCCTGCTCGAGTTCGCTGAAGCGGGCGCCAAGACTTTCACCAGCTCGGGATGGCGGTTCGACAGACTAACCGCATGTGGCTAGCGGGACTGGTCCCTCCCATCGATCAACTTTCCCGACTCAACATCAAACAACGCCCGACAATTCATCCGCATCACAGTTCATGAACTCCCTGCGAAGGAGGCATTGGATCAATTGAGAAGCATATTCTGCTACTGTTGAGCCTGATTAATCCCGGTCTCCGCCTATCACTTTTCCGAATCCCACCTGCCGATTTCTGGAACATCCAACCCAACCATGGCTCCCGTAAACCCCACCGGCTTCGACATGAAGACCTTCGTAGCCGCCTCACATCCCCGATCTTCCTGGGCAAAGAAGGATCCATGGGCGCGATAGTAAGCTCTCAATTAACCCCCATGTGCCAATCCGCAATAGACTTGCTTGGTAGAACAGACGCGGGAGCGATATTTGCTCAAATATCTATTTCATGCAGACGCTGACTCTTTCCCGACAAAAACAGTGAAGCATGGCGATACACAGGCCCCTTTTCGCGGTGGAACCGATTTAAAACTGGATTCCCTGGATTG
This sequence comes from Blastomyces silverae, assembly GCA_001014755.1. Taxonomy (NCBI): domain Eukaryota; kingdom Fungi; phylum Ascomycota; class Eurotiomycetes; order Onygenales; family Ajellomycetaceae; genus Blastomyces; species Blastomyces silverae. Next base: position 71,523 of record LDEV01003574.1, read on the forward strand.
GGAATAGCCACCGTTGCGTTTGCCGCATACTGTGGCTACGAATGGGCGTTCCTCACACCCAAACATCAGGAGGAAGGTCACCACTAGAGCCATCCATCCAACTTTGCTACTTTCGAATTAATACCAATTTGTACGAACGAGGTTTGAGCCGAAGCGTCCGGCGACGGGAAGGATTGTTAATGTCACCATATCCCTCGAAGGCTGCCGACGGTGCGCTCTCCCCGCATAATAATCCCTTCGCATATACTTTTCGCACGATGGGCTTTTGTAAAGAATTGGGGGGTTGTATTCGTTCGCGGAGATGGAGAAATCTGAGATTCCGTGAAGGAAACAATCTGTTTGACATGTACATACATACATAGATACGTTTGGGAAGAGGCGCTATGGTTTTATTTTCCTTGTCAATTTTCAATGGTTTTTGTTGCATACTTCTATTTTTTTTAAACAAAAGCACAAAAAAGCTTGGGAGCTTCGTCGGTGGCAGGGCCTCAATTTTTCTGCTGGTGTGATGCTGTTTTCTTAAAAGGTTTAACCTCCCTTCGGAGGATAGGTTATAAAAAGCATGAATCGCCCACCCAATCTCTAGTCAAGCTGCCAATTTGCTTTCTTCTTTTGTAGTTCACTGGAGACATGCAGGCAACATACAGATGGTGGTGGGTTTGCAAACAGCGACAAGCTATGTTCTCGGGTTTGATTCCAGCACTACAATCGGTAAATCTGAAGAATGACATACAGTACCGTCAACCATAAAGCAACCGGATTCATTTTGTTCTATGTCAATGACGGAGTTCTAGATTAGGAGCCATTTACATACTTCCTGGTTTAAATTACTCGTAAAAGCCTGGCCCTCTTTACTCCTCAAAAACTAAGGCGACCCCATCATCCCCAGCGGTGACAATCCTCTTACCATCCTCCCCGCCCTGTACAAATCCCAAGATCCCGCCAGATTGCTCTCCCGCCTCATTCTCAGCCATGCCCAGATGGCCCCGCCATTCCTTCATCAGACCATACCCCGCAGCAGCAGTGCCTCCACGCGTATCCCACCGACGAACTACTCCATCCATGCCCACCGACGTAAGTAGCCATGACCTACTATTGCTCGTAGCAGCAGATACCGTTTGTTGGCCAGCCACGGCCTGGTCATGGATAAAATCAACTTTTACAACAGCCGTCTCCTCGTGAGCAGATCGTATATGCCGTCGTACAGCGAAGCGGTGGGCTGTGTCGAACAGGGCAATGGATCCATCGACAGAGCCGGCTGCAAGGAGCGTCAGGGGCGGGGAGGAAAATGATAATGATTCAACGCCGTCAGTTTGAGCCTGTAGAGATGCAAGGAGAGTACCGGCGCCACCGCCCTCAGCAGCTTTCGATTTCGACTTCGACTTGTTCGCGCCAGCGGTAGTTGATGTTGGGATTCGGGGCAGCCCAACAACTTTGATATGTCCCTCTGCGCCACCGACTGCAGCAAAAGTGCCTGTAGGCGCTATGGCGATGGAATACAATCCACCCTCAACGGCAAATCGTTGATCTTCAGGTGTTAGACCCACGATTACCTGTGTTCCAGCAGAGGCCACTCCCGCCGCCACAGCGGCGCCAAAGACGTCGTAGACGTAAAAGCACGCGTCTTCCCCAACCGTCGCCAGGAGCATCCCATCAGGCGTCCATGCACCCGCTGTACAGGATTCCGTATGCTGGAAATAACAAGCAACCATAGACATTGGTTCCGCCTCATCCTGCGCGTCGATGCGGTATACCCACACGCTTCCATTGTTGGCGCCAAGTGCGATGAGATTTTTCTTTTCCTGACCCCCAACAGCCCCATTCGCTGGGCACGCAGCGACCCAATTTATCTCCTCCACCTCCTGTACCTCCGCGAGAAATTTCCATGATAGCCCGGTTTTACCGGGACTTGTATCACGCCATGCGCGGAGTTTCCCGTCCAACCCTGCGGTCACAACATACTCCCCCCGCGGCTCCGTGAAAGCTACTGCGTTCACTGAATCCGTATGTCCGTCCAATTTCGCAATGGCGGGCAATGACTCGCGCTCGCCCTTAGGTTGCGGATTCGACTCGTAACTCCTAGGAAGTAGTGGTCTCTCCGCAGCGGAGTTGAATATGAAGGCAGTATCGTCGCCCGAGCCTGTGATTATGATATTACGGTGGATGGGGTGTTGAGCTATGCAGAAGATAGAGTCTTTATGCTGATCGAAATGGGCGATAGAGTCGTTTTGGAATGATAGCTCTTCTCCGTCATCCGAGAAGTCCTCCATCGGTTGGTCCTCGTCGGCGGGGATTTCTTCGGCGGCGTCTGCGGCATCGAGGAAGAGGTCATCCTCATTTTCGTGGTCGGCGTCCTCTCTCGGATGTGAAAATTGAGAGGAGGACATTTTGAAATTGGTTTAAAAATGGGTCAAGTTGGGAGGGGTTGTAATCGGAGAAGAGGGGGGGGTGGAGGGGTAGGGAAAGATGAATAGGTTTGATATTAGGGGAAAAGCGCTTCGATTGATATGGAATTAAAGGCTTTCAGCAATCCTAGGTTGGCAAGCAATTATCCCATAGATCCAGGTGTATGTAGAGCGCCCTTTTTATTATATTCAATGATAGAAAGAAGACAGGAGAAAGTCATCGATTGCCCCATCAGTAATCGGCGGGCAAAAGAAAAAGTTGGTTATCGCTGGCTTAGAAATCCAAAGCATGGGGCAGGAGATTGATTAGGGCACGCCCGAGCATGTGATTGGCTGGGTCGTTCCTGGACTGACGATGCTCATACAGACATCTCGAGCAAAGGCAGGGCTTGAGGCATCCACTTATATACAATAAATTGCTCATTCATCATGATATCTGTTTGTAGTCTCCGTTGAATGTTCAACCTACCTATTTAACGAATCATGTAGCGAATGTCAGACATTCTCATCATGTATGCTCAACTGCTTGTCGTCCTTTGAAATGCTAGCCTCCATGGTGATGCGGTTCTAGTCATTATTTATACATACTTTGCAGCATTGATGAATATTATCCTACAGGCAACAGGTTGTTCTGTTCCCCTGTGAAGCTATGGCCATTTCGCCCAATTTATCTTTCAGTTATGGGTAAACGTTATGACCCAAGAAACGCGTAGTGTAGGTTGGTGATAGTTTACCTAGATACCACCGCTTCTATTCAACCCTATGAATTAAGATTCCGAAACAGCTGGCAAGTGGCCCTTAGCCAAGATTGCGTCAACTGCGAGCTATGAAGCAAAATTACACAGGAAGCAGGAAAAAATATTGGTTGATCGATAAAAAGGAGTTCAGATCTCATGTTTATTTCTGCCCAATGTGGCCGTCGACGAGGGGTGAATAACAACGATATATAGTATCACCAGGAATGGTAGCTGGATAGGATTTATTGCGAGCGCGCGCAATCATTATTCCTGCCGCGCCTGCTGCTTCTCTTCAATTCCCGGTTCCGGCCCTAACCTCTCACACCAATCGTCACCTTTATGTGGTTGGAAAGCGGGCTTGTTTCATCCAAATGTTTATGCTAGGGAACGTATTCCTTCCCGGCTGTGCAATGCTTGTCTGGTCCGCTCACGTAAGGGTGTAATTTTCGGAGAATTCGGCGGGCGTATCTTTTCCCCTTTAAGTGCTACTTTCGCAGCATCTCTTCTATTGGGTGCTTGAATATCCCAGGGCTCGGCCTTTTGTCTTCCAAGTAGGAAGGGTAGTTCGGCGCGTTTCTTCTCCGCGTTCTCTGACCATGTCCGTCCGTAAGGCTGGAATTGTAAGTATGTCCTCTTATTGTAGCCAAATGTGTCTTCATATTGTGCCCTCCGTGTCGCGTTCGCTCGGTTCTGGTACCCAGTCACGGCCTCTGCTGTCTGACATATTTCGTCGCCTCGGCGTCATTATCAAACCGGAAGGAAATCATTGCTCCACCACCTTCTAATTGCACAAACTTCTCTCGACCACCACGGGAAGTACGACTGCCAATGGGTCTGCCTCTCTTCCGCACTGGCCCTGCGGTAATCGCCTGTAGTGGTAGCCGGCCATGATTATGCGAAGGGTTGGATACATCTACATGCCAGACCCCCGCTTTCAGCAGTAGACTAAGCCGAAAGGGGCATGCAATCTTGCGCGATTTAGCATTCGGTTGTTTTGATTTCGTTCCTTTTCTAATGCCTTTGTTTTCTGGTGGTAGAGGGGCACCATGTGGGGGATCCTTATAAAATTTCCTAACCCCGTCACAAATCAGATGGATAGAGTGATCCTTCGAATCGGGTTGCTTGCGGCGCGGCGGGACTATCCTATATCCACTTGCGATGGCCCAAGTCTCGATGTATGTTGTAGCAGTCTCAAGGTTTTCGAAGGTCCGGGCCGGAGGGGGTGGCAGAGTGTGACACTGGCATTCAAGCTGGAGTTGAGGTTGAAGCTCAGGTTGACTTTGGGGTAGATGCGTTGGTTGAGGTAATGACTGGCAGGCAGTTGAATTATTATCGTCATTATCTGTATCACGATTAGAAATTACTTCATGAAAAGTACGTGATCTTGGGCGTTTTTGGCTTGGCTCCGCAGAATCATCGATATCCCGCGTGTTATTCTGGCAGGTCGTGTTGGCATATGTCGTATCAGGATGGCTCCCGGCGTTGTGGATGGAGGTCATAATTTCTAGCCTGTCGCCATTGTATTGAAAGTTCGCAGTTGGATAGTTATTGCATGGGCTGGACGAGGCTGGGGAGGTGAGGAATGCATTTACTCCTTCGAGCTTGGCTGTATCCGTCATAGCTTACACGTGCAAGCGCGGGCGGGTACAATTGCCCGATTTAGTTAGTAGTGCCAGCCAGGGACACCCGGCCGTCATGAGCTTAAATGTAGCTCGGCAGCCGAATATGCATCCATGGATGATGGGGGGAGTATTAGCAGGGTTAATATTCTATATATGTATGGAGCACATTACATTGCATACACACAGGAATTGTTAATCCAATGGCTCCCAATAATTCACTCGGTGGTGTCATGAAGGATAATATGTAGAAATATCTAAAATGGCGGGTTTATAATCGTTTTACAGTTTTAATATAGTATCGTGTAGCATATATAGCTCTATAGCTCAAGCGCGTTACCAGAAGATCTGGTACCTAGCCCTTATACAGAAAATAGGGCAAACAAAGACGAAAGACAGCCAGGAAGTAAAATAGTTCTACAGTTTCACTCCAGCCTTCCTTCTCGCCTCCTTTTCCCTGTCCCTCAATAACCGCCTCAGAATCTTCCCGCTAGGGCTTTTGGGTATAACATCGATAAACTCCACACCTCCCTTCAGCCATTTATGGCGTGATTTGTGGTCTTCGACATACTTCTGAATTGATCTGATGGTAGCCGCATCATCGTTGCCTGCAGAAGGCGATTTCACAACGAATGCCTTTGGTAGCTCTCCCGCGGCATGGTCTGGGACGGGGATTACAGAGCAATCGGCAACAGCGGGGTGGGAGAGGAGGTGTGATTCCAGCTCAGCCGGGGCGACTTGTAGACCCTGTCATGACATTTAGATACATTCAATCAAGCTTTCGGTATATAGGGCAGGATATCAACACACCTTCACTTTAATGAGTTCCTTTATGCGGTCGACAATAAAGACGTGTTCGTTACCACGGGGCGAGAGGCGAAAAACGGCTTCATCGCCCGTATACATCCAGCCGTCCCTATACGTTTCCTTGGTCGCCTTTTCATTGTTCAAGTAACCGATCGTGACGGATGGAGAGCGAACGACAAGCTCGCCTGGCTGGTCATAGCCGGTTACCTCTTTGCCATCGGGAGATACAAGGCGTACTTCGACGCCTGGAAGCAATGACCCAGAGGAGCCAGGGAATATATCGTCGCTGCTCGTGCTGGATACGACAGTGCATGTCTCAGTGAGGCCTGGAGCCACATCAGCATTTGAACCAACGGTTTTTTACAAATGGCGAACTTGAACCGTTAAAACGGATTGCACAAATGATAACCTACCATAGCCCTGTTTAACTTTCCAGGAGGGTTTCCAAACTCCGACCTCTTCTGCCGTTTCAGCGCCAAGTGGGGCAGCTCCAGTGAAGATTGTAGTAACAGAATCGAGGCCACGCCTGTCGCATTCCACTTTATTTCGCAACATAAGGATAATGATCGGAGGAACCTGGAGGACTAAATATTAGCAGTCCGGGCGTGGGAATAGTTGGTTGCTGAGACAGAGAAATTTTAAGATAAAACGTACTAGGTAGAGGGTTGAGATCCGATGCTTTTCAATAGCATTGAGGTATAGGGAAAATTCAAATTTCGGGAGGATGACCACTTTATCACCACGGTAAGGGCCAGCATGACAAATAACCACTAGCGAATATATATGGCTTTGGGGCAAAAGGCCCAAAGCTACATCTTTGGGGTCCAATCGGGCTCCAGGGGCTTTCAAGCTGTCGCGATGTCGCGACTCATATGCCTTAATTTGCAATGTATTGGCGATCACATTTCTATGAGATATCATCACGCCTTTCGGCAATCCGGAGGTCCCTGAGGAGTAGCAAAGGAACGCAGTTTGCCTTGCACCCTGCCCTGGCTGCCAGTTAAGTTTCTCCAGCTCTGGTAATAAGCGACCCTCCTTAATGAGCTGGTCCACCGTTTTGAATCCGTCTGGCGTTTTCTCACCACCTGTAAGTTGAGGCGGCAGATCAAGGAGATAAATGCGGCTTCTAGGGATGCCAACACTGGCTGCAGCCTCTAGAGCAATGGGAAGAGTTACGGCGCATGTGAAAATGGACTTCGATCCGCTGTCCTTGAGTTGGTGAGTGAGTTCGGGGGCAGAATAGGTCGCATTTGCAGGAGAAGCAACGCCGGAACAGCGATGGATGGCCCAACAGAGAGTCAGATAGTCGATCTACAGACAGGGTGGTTATTAGCTTGAATCGTGGTACTTTTAAGTTTTAACAATGTAGGCAAACTTAACGAAGTAGAATAACTGGCTATCCGCAGACAATGTATTCTTGCTGGCTAGGAATAAGCCCTTCGCGTGTATGTACATACCGTGTTCGCACTGAAGATACAAGCCACCCGGCTGCTTTCTGGTCCTTCATTTGGACGCCAGCCAAGTTCCTTGCACAAAGAGCGTGCGAGAACATCCACGCGCTCTACAACTTCCGTTGCAGAGTAGGACTTTCCGCTCAGGCCACAAACGAAGGGAGCATAAGAGTCTCGCAATGGATAGCGGCCATGGCGTTCAGTAAGCATGAACTCAGAAATCGGGATGCTATCTGGGATGTTCGGGGCTGGCCCAACCCATTTTGGAGGCGTGAAGACCATCCCACCAAAAGTTAGGCCCGAAGACGAGCACAAAGATAAAGAAGCGGAAGGCAAGACTGAAATTGTCGAATTTCGCAGTGACTGGTAGTAATGAGCTCCTCAAGTCCGGCTTTCGTGGTTGGAAGCTGGAGAAGGAGAAGAAGAAGCAGTGGAGGAGGAAGAAGAGGGAGAGAAGGAAGACGAAGAGAAGCGCAAGGCGGGAGAAAAACGTGTCATGTGGGGAGAACAGGAAAGGGGCGTCTATTTCGTGTGAATCGTGTCGGCGGCCATCGGCTCGGCCAAGCCGCAATCGTGCTCGTGAAGTTGCCAATTGCCAAACCTTCCCCGTATTCCTATTCCGCAGGTTGGTTTAGTTACACGGAGCATTGTCCAAAATGTCCGTGGGCAAACTAGACCCATCCTGTCTTCGGCACGTATGTACGTATCCGTGAAACAGTCTTTTGATTCATCACTCGCATTATAATTACTTACGCCGCGTAGTATCCCTTGAGCTTGCTACTCCGTACAGGGTTAGTTAAAGAGTTAGATTTGAGGTTCGCCCTGAGATCCCCTGCCGTGACGTGTGCACCAACTGACGCCCTCAACGCTTAGGCCCTGGACTGATAGGAACGCCCAGGTCTCCGAGGCAGCTCCTCGGTTAAATCGCCCCCATGTCCCACTAGGATGATGGCCAGTGATGGTTAGCTTCAACTAGCGTCTCGTCTCAAAATACTCCGTATGGGGAAGCTAGTTGCAACCCCGGCCTGAGCAAATCTGCAGCTGGGAGAGCTTTGTCCTCAGCACCGGATCGCGGGATCGCAGAACGCTCTGAGCCTTTTTAAACATAAAGAACCGTCTAATCTTCCAACTTCACAGCTCGGAGCCGTAACACTACGTTATCGATGCTGAATATCCGCAGCGGATATGCACAGTACATGTACATACATACAGACAAATTCGTGTCGTTTGTTCCCCGGTGAGGCGGCAAGGAACATTATTATTATTGGAACGCAATCGTTATTGTTTGTATGCCGCGAATAGTTCCCGTCACCGGTACCCGATTTCGGCATCAGCGCCGACTGGCAAGAAAGTTGAGGATGCTAGAGATTGCGGTTGACTACATGGAGCAAACTGCCTAGGTTCTCGGCTATGGAAGCGGGAAAGAGAACGATACAGTACAGCTACCGACAATTCTCCGATTTCCAATGAAACAAGGACCAGGGGTACCCGCAACTCTACCAGTTAAGTACTATCATAAAAGCCTCGCTGTGATGAAAATTTTTCCCTTCTAGCAGAGGGACAATATATATTCTACACTTCTACCCAACCTAATGTACAATCAAGGAGGGAGGAGGGACAGAGTGTTCAGTAATGATACGGCCTTGCTCTCTCGGCAGGCCAACTATTAACCGAACAACGAAAGCAAGCTTAGCTTGTCAAAGGAAAGATTGAGATAGCGAGATGCGATAAGATAATTCGAAATTTATTGCTCCTACTCAATCTTTTGGAGTTGCCACACGGAAAAGATACCGAACATGAGAACGACGGGATTTTATGGTACGACGATACATGATACATGCTCCCGTACCTCTGATAAGACAGATTTCAACATACACTGAAGGGTGTAATAATAGCTCCTGATGATTATCATTGCGGAAGGAGGCAGGGCTGAATTTCATTTTCGATCTCGAGTAACAATCACGACAAGTCAAATTGTTATTGAATGTTACAATGAAATATTTGATTCTAACAATTGGTATGTCTCCAGGCTATAAAAATTTAGGGATTTCCATTTGGCCCATTTCTTTGCATTGTGATCCAATTGAGCGGAACTTTTGAGCTTTGGGAAGCTATATCTGCAGGCTTTTTATTTCTTTCAGTGGAAATACGATGCCTCTTTGACTGCTTGATCATCAACTGCTGGTGATGTTCAACAACTCAGTATGGAGTAGTCTACACTCAAGCATGAAAAATACGTGAAACCTTCTCTTCTCATTTGCGGACCCTTGGGTAGAAATTTCTTTACTTTTCTATCTAGAAAATTACATTGTCCCATTTATTAGTGTGTCGACAAGGAATAATACATCTTTCTTTTTGCCACATTCCCCTCACTATCTCCAGACTCCAGATTTCCAATTGTTTGTGGGGGAATTGTTCGTCGCCAAGATATAGTTGCCAAGCTTTTTTAATCCCTGCACAATGCCAAACCTTAAACCAAACTTATCAGAACTTTAATTTGCGGCCAATCACAACTTGAAGTTGCTCCTGGCTTGAGGTTGATCTTTTAAGCTAGGACAGATTTGCCGTTCTTCACGAAACCATCTCACGAATCCATCACACGAGAACTTCGAGTCTTGGGGACGGCGGTACTATTATTTGACTTCTTTCATTGTTCGCGGTCATGGTAGCTGATAGCCTCTTGCAGTTTGTGGGGATTCCATTGTCACAAAAAGAGACCCATTTCACGATTGCAGATGCAACATCTGCATCGATAAAAGTAACCGATATTGAAATACCTAAATTGGAATATATAGTTCAGGATTTACCGCAATCGGCTGGTTCGAGGAATTTATACTCTCCCGTCATCGTTGCGGTCCGCCGCCAACTTTATTGAACCGATGGTATCGGGGTGACTATGACGATATTATCACCGTAAGGTTTTTATCTCACTATTCATCGTTCTAGTTAAATACCATCCCAAAATCCATCCCTCGCCAATATTCTTCTCCAACATCACCTATCACCATATATCCCACCTGCCATTTAGCACTAATATCAGCTTCTCACGTTATATGTTATCGATCACGCCTGCGTTTTTTACTTGGATATTTCTTCCGCATACCTAGCTATCGCACTTTAATCATCACCACCATGGAGCTCATTTTGTCAAGTCTGTCTTTTGGGCAAATCTTGGTAGACCTAGAGGATGGTTTTCCAGTGTTCTCTCTGATTGTCCTGGTTTTACTAATCCTTAAGTCAATCGGAATCTGCTGAGCTCGTCGACTGTGCTTCTATATTCTGGATTAGTCGTGCCAAATACTCAGAGAATATCATCTTAATATATGGGCTTGATCAGCTACTTTCCATTGATGTGAAGACTATTGCGAACCAGCTTAGCACTTGGTATTGTAAGTCGCTTTTTCATTGACGTTTCTACTGAAGATAACACTGTATAATGTTCACTCATACTTTGATATATTCTCAAATTTGAGAAGATGTTTTTGTTTTGGCAACGCGGAGATTCCATTAACAAATATTGTACTTTCTAACAAATTTTTAGATCTATTTTGGTTGTCTGTTTGCCAGATATTTTCGTCCTCTAGACACCTGCTCTTCCTATCATGCTGTTGCGGTCGGCTTCGGGCGGGGAATTGTATTTTGCTTATCACTGTCGCCTCAACTAGAGCGTCGGATTGAAGGCCGGTAACGTCGCTGGCTGATCCGTCGTTCAGGAATACACTCGTCCCAACTTCTGGACTATTTTCCACTCTCCACTTCCGTACCCATCGTCCAAAAACACCACAGACCGCAGCCCACTTTTCCGTTTCGTCTTTTCCTTCATCCGCACCAGCTTCCATAGACCGCTGTCGGGACTAGGCTCCATCCTGATTACCACTACATCCCCGAATATTTCGGCAAGGCGAAGGTTGTGCGTTCGCGGCATGATGATGCAAGGAAGGGGCCACCTAACAAAACAAATGAGGTTATCATTCAAGCTTTAGCAAGCAAGCACCGCGCATGCACCTAGGAAATTCGGAGATTTTCTAAACCTACTGTAGCTAAATTGCTCGTGGTGGGTGTCGGAGAGCTGAGCGCAGCAGCTGCCAGGAGGGGAAGAAGGGCCAACAGGTACTTCATTTTTGCGGGCTTGTAAAATAAGGGATGAAAGGTGCAACTTCTTAATGGTTGTTGAATGTTCTATCCGCTTCGATTCAATTTCGATGAGCTTGGGCTGGCCGGATCTGTTCTGTTGTGGTTGCTTGAAGCTTCCTCAGCGGTGGAACTGGAGCTATATATGCTCTCCTTCATCGTGTCTGCTATACTTGGACTGAAGCTTCATTCGTCCTTCTTTTTTTGCTGTGTGATGAAATAATGTACTCGCAGGTGAGGAGACTATATATTCGTGAAGTTATGCATGAGACCGTCCGACCTGAGATTGCATATGTTGTGTTCGAAATGCTCTAATTTTCCATGTGTTTTGCTGATGTCTTTGTTACACTGATCGATTTTCCTGACGCACTATTTGATCTTCGCATTTTTATCATTATTAACGTAATAGCTGTTCTTTGAATTGATCTCATAATTCTCTACTGAAATCTTCGCTCGAAGGTGATTGTTTATTTGTTTTAAGTCACATTGACACAAGTAGAGCAAGAAAGGCGCGTCATCCAATAGCTGGATCATGGAAATTTACAAAAGGGGTCACAGGTTACCAGTGTAGACTGGTGGATTAATACACGTATAGAGCGTGGGTAGCTTCTTTAATGCTGCAAATCTAACTCAGCACATGAAAATGTGATGAATTGAGCGACCAGCTATGACCACCAAGTGACCCGGGGGGGTGGTTAAGCAAGGTCGACCATGTGTGGAATATACGATGTTTTTTTTTGGATATCCTAATCTTAAAATCAAGTCACCCCCCCCGGGG
>LDEV01003574.1:83595-107966 GCA_001014755.1 Blastomyces silverae
GCCCCGAAGGATATATTAAATCCCTGCCTATAGCTATGTAGAGACTATGTAAACAAAGGGGTACAGAAAATGCTGTTGCCTCACCTTTCGCTCCGCAAGCCGGTGATACCATTAGACCCTGGGGACGCGGACATCATCTTGCCGTGGCGTTGCTGTATTCCACGGCGTTGTGATAGATTGAAACGACGGGCAATGATCTAAAATTGCGAAAACGGTTGGGATTGCTACCATCGCAACCCTGGAGATTGGCCATTTACTGTAGGACAAAGCCGGCCTGCGGGAAGTCCCATATACCTGAAAATTTGCGCAGTCGCGCTTCGGCAGATCGTCGACGTTGCGAATGTGTCGTTGATGGGAGGAATCCAGCGCATTCTAGAACGACGCAGGTGTCTTCAAAGGTGGGAAATATACTTTCTCAAGTGAACAGGAACAAAGGCTAAATAAAGTAGAAAAAAAAGTGGTCATTCGTAAGTCATACTTCCAGAATGGAACGTGTTAATAGGCGCTCGTGTACCTAGCACCAAGTTACCTAAAATATCAAAGTCACTAACTGAAATGTACTCTCCCGCATCATGTCGAAAGGTAAAACATAATCAATCATAAAATAAATAACCTTTATCCTCAAAACTACTTGGTCAGCGGGAATTTGAAAGAAGAAAAACCATCAGGAACATAAATCGGCGTAAGAAGAGAAGTAAATAATGGAGAGAACCAAAATGGATGTATAGAAATTGAAGTCATGGAAAAAACAATGTACAATGAGATTTGGAAGAAAATCAAAAGAGGAAGGATTGGAGGCATAAAATATGGAAAGAAAAAAGAAAACATTTGGGGAATAGCGAATAAAAACCGAAGAGAAGAAAATCATCGTTGTGAAAAACGGGGAACACGAAAGAAATACAAAAGAGAAGGTAGCAAAACAGATTATAAAACCACCCATCATAAATCCAAAATGAAGAAGTGAAAAGATTGAACATCTAGAGCAAGTAAAGGTGAGTATAAAGTGAAAAGGGTAAACAGAAAGTCAAAAGAAAGATAAAAAAATAGCCTGAAAATCATAAAATAAGAGATGAAATCCCAGACACGGGATCATTCCTTTAACCCCTGATTTTCTAGTAGCTCCACTACGATCTGACTGCGTTCGTACTCAGGGTGCTGCATACATATCTTCACAGTCCGACCCGCGGTTGAAAGTGCCGTCGAGAGACCTAGACCATTCTGTCCACTTAGTGGATTTGTCGCGGCCGCCTCATTAAAATTGGCTGGCGAAGGGTTGCCAAAGCCGGTAGACCCGTTCCCAGCGTCGTCAAGGAGTGTTACATTACGACCGGCAATGACTTGTCTAAGTCGCCCGTTCACAGCGTTGCGCACTTCGACAAAATCTTCGTTGACAAGTATGAGGAATTTTCCGTAAAGACATGCTGATACGGCGCGGCCGAGAAATTGCATAATTACTGCACGGTTAACGTCTCCATGTTTGTCGACGTAGACGGCGCAGTCAACGAAGACCACGAGGAAGTCTCTGTCGCTGAGGCGAAACATACCCAAAGGTCGGAGATTGCTAATTCGGTTGCCAATTTGGTTGAGGGCTGGCTGGTGTTCTGGTAAGCTGGCCCGAAGGTTTGGAACAGACCAAGGCTGCTTCTTGTCCAGGGTGAGTACCTCGACGCCACGGGACGTCGAAATGGCAAGAGAGGAATGGAAAAGATTGATACTATAGCTGTCTGCTGGGATGTAGAACTCGTCATAGTCGCGGAAAAATTCGGTATGGCCACGGCGCGTAGGCATGAATCGCGGGCGTGACGAGGAGGATTTCTGTAGAATGGGTTCCAGAGCCTACACAAGAAAGTTTCAGTGATTAGCGAACAAGGTTACTCATACAGGTAATAATACCTCTACTAAGAGACAAGCTGGATGGTAATACCTTGAAAGTGGATGTGATCCCATCACGCTTCTTGTAAATCACAAGAGCCCTATCCTTCATCCGGCCAGCAACAAAAAATCCAACTTCTCGGTTACCAGACAACTTTTGAGGCGCACGTCTTTGAGAGTCGCTTTGCGTAGGAACCCCACTTGGTGGGCATACCACATCGAGGTGGTGGGCGATCAAAGACTTGTCCGCAATAAGCAGGAACAGATTGAACTCTTCGAAAACGGCAATCTGAGTTACTCGAGTCGTGGGGATCGCCTTGAATGGGGGACGTTAGCAAATGCCGCGAAAACGATGAAGTCTGGCTAAACTTTGGGGACGTATTACTCACCTTAGTCCAACCTCTAGGGTTGTCGTACTCAGAAATGTACACGCCGTAGTCTGTTCCAACCGCACACATCAATCGCCCTTGTGGTTGCTGAAAGACGGTAGCGCAGTTGACAGAAGCTCTGCAGACTGGCAATGGCCGCGATAGACTTCCTTCATACCTGGCTTCGACTTCACGTATGGCTCGATCCAACGGCGTGCCTGTAATTAAGGCGGTCTTGGGCGCAACCGCATGCTCTGGATACGCAAACGCAGAGTCTGAAAGCACACGAAGCTTGAAAGGCTCTGCATTCTGAGCATGTAGAGATTTGGCATGCTTTATTTTGGCTTCGATAATTTTTTCACACCATTCTTGTCGACTTTGTGCTGTGGGTGCATAGAGCGTGTATACGTCTGGCTGACCAAGATGTTTGATTCTAAATGGGTATAAAATTTTGTCATCCCTAGGGTTCTCAAGCACTGCAACTGGAACGAGTGTTTTATTGGACGCCGATGAATTGGTAGAGGTGGTGGAAGAGTTCGTAGAAACGTGGGATAGATTCCCAGGTGTAGGGCTACCCCGATCTCCCGGCGTAGCTAGTCTACCAGCGGGTGCTGAAACCGCTGTTATTCCCCTGACCGAAGATTTCATCACAGGGTCATCATTGGTGCTCTCAAGCATTAGAAGGTCCATTGGTATCGGAAACTTGGAGACGTCGTAGATCTCCTTCCGTGCCGCATCTCGAGTGAAGACAATTTTCGCAAGAATTAGATATCGATCGAACAAGATAGCACGTATATCAACCCAATTAAAGCGTTTTGTCCGCGGACGCTGTAGATCTCCTTGGAAAATAAGCTCTAAATGCTCAAGATTAAGTTCGAATTCCTGTTTCACTTCTGGCCTAAACTGAAGTTTCAATCCTAACTCCTTCAGACTCACGGTCTTTGCCATATCTCCGACTTTCGTGTCACATTCTGCAGCAACATTTTTTATTTCCTCTATGGCTTGCATTAAATTGGATTTTTCTTCAGAGCTTTTGTCCATGCTCTTTAATACGGTGTTTAACAAGAGCACATATCGTTGAATCCGTGTGATCGGAGCCTTCAAGTACGTATCCCAGCTCAATCGATTGGACAACTTGTTGTCTCGGGCTTGGTTCAAAAATTGCCTAAACATCAAGTTTGTTTCAGCCTCTCTCCGGACGAGGTAATTTGCATTCGGGAAGGTCGCTGCGTAATCAATATAAGCGGCTCTAGCTCGTCGAATCCATTCACGGAAAATGTCACTGAACCCAACAATAAAAGGACCTTGTTCCTTTTGTCGATATTTTAATTGCGCAAGTAAATGGTCTTCATTGACCTGCTTGACGGCATCGACCTTTCCAAAGACCTCATCTAAGAACTCGTTGAGGCGTTTTGGGTTAATCACCGGTGGATCAAATTGTGTGAGCTGATCACGGTACAAAGTTCGTAAGACGTCCAACTGTCCAATGTAAGAATCTTCGGTTGTGACAATCTCGTGAAGGATGTTCTGCCGATCGATTTCCTTCTTGGAATGAGTATCAAATACTTCCTTGCCCACTTTGTAAAATGTAGCCCAGTCTTCAGCTTTTTTCTCCGGCTCCATAGCCTGTGCTTGAAGATTGACCTTCTTCAAGGTTCGCATACAATGATGCGAATAGCAGCGACCAACATACTCGCCTTCTTGCAAGTGTAGACGGGACGAGTAGCAGCCTTGGCCGCTAATCTGCCATAAGACACCCGATAGTGTTCCAGGACCAAATTTAACCCATTCTTCATCTTTAATTAGCACGCCTTCGTTCAACATATTTTTTACTACCCCGTCACCCAGAACTTCTGCATCAATGGTGTTCATTGTTGGGACTTTATGGGTAAATAAGGCGACAATGGCATCAATCACGGTTTGTTTCTTTAAATCGGTCTCATCTTCGCTCAATTCCTTTACCCACGCGACTATGGCGCTAAGTGCCCAGGGTTCAGTGCATTTTCGGAATTGCTCCGTAGACAATTTCGTGGGATTAAATTTATTCCGTCTTCCAGAAGGGATGGTGGGCAGATCCAGTGTGACAGGTGTCGAAGTTGGTGTTTCATAAGTCCCTTGCCTGAGTTTAATCCGGTCTGCATCCGTTTTCGACCTAATAATAGGATCAGCTCGAGGACTATTCGTATGAGTCGAAAGAGATGTCGATCGTGGAACCGCCGATGGGGGTGAAACAAACTCATCTGGAGTGGATGTGTAGGGAGGTTGTGAATAGGCACTATTATATGGTTGCGGAATAGGATCGCGGCTCCGATAGGTACCAGCAGGCATGAGGTGTGGGATGAGATTGCTCGCTGCAGGAACAGGCGCTGGAGGCAGAGGTCGAGATGACATTCCTGGGTGGAAAAATAAATCTTGGGGTTCGCCCTCGTCTGTAGTATCGCTGAACGATATCGGCCTTGTGGTTGATCGGTTCATGGAGCCTTCATCGCCATGGTCAAAGCTCATCCTTCTGTTCTCCATGGTGGTTTCTAACAGACCTCCAGTAGAGGTACCATCCACTCGTGCTGGGGTGCTATGGGATGGGAACGGATGAATGGAGTCTTGATCAATGCTGGGGTAATCATAACTATCTGAACGTGTTCCCCGGTCGTCAGTGGACCTATCTGAGCTTCGTAATGATCCAGAAGTAGTGACAATTTGGTCAGTACCTGAGCTAATGCTCGGGTTGTTATCACCATAGTGCAGATGGGCATCGTAGCCCCCCCCATACAGTCCCATGTCATGTTGAGCGTAATCACTATCGCTACTTGATTCCATTTGGGTTGTAGGGGTTGGAATCGCAGGGGGTGGACCAGAGGGAGGGCCGAAGCCACTCACGGACGATGAATTCGTGGTTTGTCGAGCATTGAATAGCGCGTCCTCTTCTTCCGCCATTTGTAGGGCTGCCAGGCCGGCAGCAGCTTCGGCATCTTCATCGTCACTATGTGCATCATAGTTAATATTAAACCCGGGGCCTGCGTTAGTGATGTGTCCATGGCCGTTCGTGTGTGAGTGGTATGTATCTGGAGATGCACGGACGTGCGGTGAAGTGGAGAGTGGTTGCTGGTTTTCTGCCCCTGGGCCTCCAGCTTGCTTCATGGGATCGTCATAATTTGGTTCAAACCCCTCCCGACCATCTGCTCTAGATAGCGCAGCTTGCTGTGCCTCTGGCGGCGGTCCGGGTAATGGCCTCGACTGTGGATGTCGATTGAGCGTATCAGTTCTCCTAGGTGAAGTTTGGTGTGACTGGTGAAGAGGAGGGGTCGGAACCGCGTTGCTTGTTTGATGGCCTATAGGTGGTCTGTCATCAAAAGAGGCATGGGAGGATGGCCGAGGGGATGATTCATGCGGAATTGTGCCATGTGGAGGCGGGTTAGGAGACGATGAGGGAGGGCGAGAGTTCTGAGAGTAATGTCTCCCTGGAAGGACTGAGGCAGATCCATCCACACCGTATGTGTCCACATTAAAAACAGCCTGGGATGATGGAGGTGCAGCGGTGTATGTTGACTGTGAAGCGATGCGAGATACAGACGAGGTTGACTGGGGAACATTGGGAGAATAGCCGTACGTTGGACGTGGGGAGGAATCCACGTATTGCGGCGTTGAATACGCATTATACGTGTTTTCGTTTGCTCGTGGAGGAGGCGGGGGCGGTACTTGTGGGTGCTGAGTCGTAGGGTGAGAAAACTGGTATTGGGGCTGCGGAGAGAAGCCATACGACTGGCCGGGCGTTGAAGCTTGCCACGAGGGGGTGGGAGAGGCATGATAAGTGGCTGAAGGCGGCGTCTGATATGCTGCGGGATTGTAATGCTGGTAGGCCTGGCTATTGTATGCCGTATTCGCAGTGCTCGTGGAGGTACCTGCAGCAGCGAACGTCTGCGGATTATATCCCGGTTGAGAATGGGCTGGCGGAGTGGGATATGCAAACTGCACGGGGTTATAGGAAGGTTGGGCAGCAGCAGCTGAGGCAGGGGGTTGATATTGATGTTGATACCCTGACAAAGCAGACGACCCCCCTTGCGACGAAGTTTGGCTGACCATGGAATGCTGTGAACTTCCCACGGAAAACTGCGAATTCCTTGATCCTAGATTATTCGTCGCATTATTGTTCACACCTCCGCTCGAATAACCCGCATATCCACCACCATGACCTGCTTGCCCTGGATAGCCAGGGGTGGTACCCGCGCGCGGACGGCCATCATCGAAGTAGTTCCGATCATCGCCCGCGTCGAAGCTTGTGTTCCGCCGCAATGGGATTGCGGCCTGCTGGTTGGCTAGTGGAGGCGTTTGTGCATACTGCGCAGAGTACTGAAGGGGCGGCGACTGTGGATGTTGTTGTTGCTGCTGCTGCTGCGGGTGATGGTGATGTTGCGGCGAAGGAGTCGCCGGGAGGCCATGATAATGTTGATGCTGCTGGCCGTTCTGTTGGTATGCCATGTTTGCGAAGTAGAGCGAGATTAACCTGCAATCCCACCCGCAATGTGACTAAGATCTAGGCCAGAAGCAACTATTGATAAAATGAGGGGCCTGGCTAAACGGAGAGATCGAATCCACGAACATGTGGGATGTTATGGCTGGTTGAATGGGGGAAACCGACTCTGGAAGCCTCGTGGGTCCGTGTACCCGAACCAGCGACAAACTACAGCGTGACGGTCATTAGCAGAGGTTCGACAGAGACTGGCGTGGAAAGAGTAGCGACAGCAGCCGCCAAGCGAGGGGTATAGGGTACAGGAGGCGGAGTCGAGGAGGTGAGGTTGTGAAGTCGACGGGAGGTTGACAGACGTTCAATTGGGGCAAGGCGTCCGCTGGGGGGATTAAGTCAGCAAGCAGTGTGCGGGCGACGCAAGGACCTCGCCAGCAGAGCCTCACTGGACAACACGACACAGCACTCACATAAAGTACTGTAGTTACATACAGTATACAGGTATGGAGAGCAGACCCCGTCGAGATAACCGGCAAGGCAGAGCGAATCTGGGCAGTTATTTACCTGTCCTCGATTCCAAGGTCTATTGTGAGAATGGTGTGTTTCATACGAGTTTATTCACGTTGGGGTGCTCTCATCCCAGGCCTGTTAACTAATGGTTGGCTAACTAAAACTAGCTGACTGAACTCCAGCCTTACAGGAGGGAAATGGCAAAAGGCCAGTGTAGCGTTTGTGGACTCCTGATCTGACAGACACGATGTCCAACAATATTAATGTGAGGAAAAACAACATCCCACGCGCGATGCTTGCCGACTTGTATCTTTCATGGATATTTTATTGACCTATTTTCATCCCCAAGCTGTGAAAGATCAATTAAATAACCAGTCAATCTTCTCAAACTCCCAAGAGCCCCCTCTTTCCTGAATCGGGCGTCTGTGCTGTCATTGGGCCGTTGCGTTGGACAGTCACGTAAACGGTCACTCCGGAACAAAACCCACTCTGGTGCGCTAGCTGCTTGGTCGCAGGATATCCTAGGGAAGGGGACATGCCCAAAGATCTCTCTACCAGCAGCTATTAATGATACCACTACGTCTGGTGAAGGCAGGACCCAATGTAGAGGGCCGGGCTGTTGCAGTATTTTCCACATGAAAGTACGAATCTGTCACCCTCGCGTGGCAGCGTGAGATATGCCCTTGCGGAGGAGATATAGAACTAGGTTAAACCAACCATGGATGGTTGGATTGTTACCCCACTAGCAAATACAAGCGAAAATCAACCGTTCATCTCCACGGACGCATAGGGGAAGCACCGGTAGGACTGGACTGGGATATATTCAGCTGGTTTTTCAGCTAGAAAAGGGCACCCGCCTCCGAGGAATTTTTGTCAGAAACACTCTGTCAGATTAGTGATCAACATAACCATGATTGCTTCTGAATAACTACACATTTAGCCTCCACGTTGTGGGTTCCATACTTTCATATCCCTTTGTCCCCCATAGTGGCGGGTGCCCCTTGCGCTTAATGATGATAAATTAACGCTCGAAAACTCAAAATGACACCCGAATCCAAATTCGTGTCTAACTGTACAAACTTCAAATAGGCCCGGGGTGTACTCTGTATAATTCACCTTAATGGCTGTAGACACATAAAAACCAATAACCATCTGAAACACCATAACTCATCCAATTCGATGTCTAGCGGTTATGGAATTGACTATCCAGCAAAAATACTACTGCAAATGACGGGATAAACTAACGCAGAGAGCGTGTTCGCATGCCCGAAAGAATGAGCAAGAAACTCCTTTTTTGACGGGAAGGTTCTTATAATCTAGTGGGGAGAAATATTTATCACAAATAACCGAATATAATAACAGGGTTGATATCTAGAACCAAACAAGCTAAGGGAAGGGAAGCGACCAGCTAATAGCATTTCATCATAAGGACAAATATAATATAAAAAGGAGAAACAGAGGCTCTTCCCTCTGCCTGCAATATCACCAGCAATGGCTTTGGGACCCTATTATAATCAAGGGTCTAGAGAAAATGTTCAACGCCATCGCCACCTCCACTTACATACATCCTCCTCCCCAGCCCTATCATCTCAGTCCTTTAAGCTGGCAACCTCAGCCCCTTCCAACAGATCGCGATCCGCATCACGCGCAGAGGATCTTCCGCCAACAGGCATTGTCGGGCCATGTCCGCTTCTACTATCATCATACATCCCATCGTCCTCTTCATCGTCGTCATCCTCCGGCCGCCCCGCATGCGCACTCTCCTCCAACTCTCGCTGCGCTTCATCCATCTTCTTGCGTACTTCAGCCGCCATGCGCATCCCGTCAGATACTATATTGTCTAGGACTCCACGAAGGCCCTTGTGACCAGGTGGAACTATACCGCCAGAGGCTCCGACGACGGTAGCACCGGCGCCTGGTACTGTGCTAGCGCCAGGGCGTCCTACGCCGAGGTTGGTGAAAGTGGTGAGGTTAGAGGAGAGCGAGGTGCTGCGGAGGGAGGCGACGTCAGGAGTGTCGGAGAGGCGGAAGGATTGTGGGAAAAATGTCTCGAAGAATTGCTCTAGAAGTTCGTCGGCGAGGATTACCATGCGGAAAGTTGGGATCGTGATGTGTAGTGGGTGGGCAGGGTCGAGAGCGAGGTTAGCGGATTCAGATGCTCGTTTGTGGTTTGTAGTTGTACTGGTTTGCGAATGGGTGGTAGATTTAGGTGAGGATGGGAGGTTATGAGAATGTGCATTTTCTTTATTCTTGTCGACGGGCTCCGTTTCCACGTCTATAAGGCCTCCGTCGTCGTCGTCGTCGTCTCCTATGGCAAATGCATCCAGCTTGCTCTCAACCTCACTTGTTGTCTTCTCCTGGTTCTTTGGATGGCTTGGATCCGCATATTCAAAGCACCGTCGTATAAAGTCGCTAACGCTTCCCAAGAACTTCTCTTCGACACTTAAGGCTGTGCTAGTCCCAAGTCCCTTTTCAGCAGACATGGGGTTGCTAGCATCTGCCGCATCACTGGAAACCAAAGCGCCATCAAATCCTCTTCTCGAAAGGAAGAGTAACGCCTCTGACATCCTAAGGATGCCTTCCCTATCAACCTGGCCCGTCCCGCTGTCGTCATAAAGCTCAAAAAAGTAGTTGATTGTGCTCATGATATCCCTAGTCCCTTTGATACGAGCCAACCCGTTCACGACATTCTGAAGGCTCAGACCCTGAACATTATCGACATCCCAGTTGCGGAATAGTCGCCTCATGAACTCGTGGTCGGCGGGCTGTATGCCACCGCTAGCATCCCAGGATTTGCTCCGTCCTCTGAGACTTGAATTAGAATATGCACCTTTCTCAGTGGAGGAAATACTTCCAGAGGTTGGGGAGTCTGTAGCCGCCCATTTGGCAGTGACGGCTAGGAATTCTCGAAAACAGTCGTAATCCATAAGCGTAGGGCTGGGGCCAAGACCGACCCTTGCTATTTCAGCATCAGGGTTTGACATCAAGATTGAATTACGGCGGCGAACTGTGATGTTCTCCTTCTCCTTTCGTCTTTTCTCTTCTTCAGCTTGCCGTGCTCTTTCCTGATGGTCATATAATCTCTCATAGAAGCGGTCGTAAATTGCGCCCAAGTCATCCACGCTTAGGCGCTTGCTCTCTGGACCCAAATTCCGGATCGATGTCCGCTTAGCGAAACTCTCGATACTTTCTAATACCGCATCTTTGTGTCTATCTCTCTCCTCTGTAACAGTGCTATGGGTTATTGCAGAAAATTCCTTGAAAGCAACAACCATCAACTCTTGGAATCGTGTAATCGCCCTCAGTTTAGGATTTTCCGAGCGAGGATGGGCTGATTCATCGAGTCTCGAAAAATAAGACTTCAAAACTGAAATGAACGTTCCATCATCGGTCACGTCAAGAAGCTCTTCGCCGTTGATCCGCAAGATGGCCAACCCGATTTGAAACAAGACTTTTGGTCCTTCCAAGAAAAACACGTCTAGAACACGAAATGCAAATACGAGAGGCATGGAGTTGATATATAATGACAAAAACCAAGGGAGAGACACAACAGAGAGCTGAACATCTGATCGAACCAGATGCTCCCAGAGAACAGGCATTGTCTTTTCTACAAGCGATTCGAAAACTTTCTGGTCCAGCAGAGTCCCGTACATCGTTGTAGAATAGTAGCCCGGTAGAAGGCGCTGACATAGTACCGATAACAAGAAGAAAGCTTGCGTTTCAGACGTATATCTGTACACAAGTTAACTTGGTTTTTACTTAGATCCAAACGTATCAGAGGGTGAAACCTACATTAATAACGCCGCTACGACAATATTCATCGCTTGACAATAACCGATTTCTTCATTTATCCAACTGTAAGCGGTTAAAACTCTCCGTAACCGGCCAATTCCTTCTTCACTTTGGAATCCTGGATATTCAGGAAGACTACGGTTGAGATCCTTTTCGATTTCGTCTATAGCGAGGGACTCGCGTCCAGAAAATTTTGACAGTGTTTCTGCATATAACCTTGGAGATCGGATGCGTGCATAAAATGACCCGGACGTCAACTCCCATATCTCTCCTCGAAGCCTATTGGGAAGGCCAACGCGTATTAATTTGTGGAAGGTCGGCTGACGAATTAGGGTTGCGTTACGGCCGTTTTCTACTTGAGATCAATAACCATCCAAGCAAAAAACGTATGTAAGATGCATTCGACATACCTCTAAGATACTCTCCCCATAACCTCATTTTACTTCGATCTCTTAGTTTCCGAGCATCTCCGGGATACCTGAACACCAATCCCAGACCTGTGTCAGGGGGTTCCCTTGGCTGTTCGTTCTGGTCGGGAGCGTCACTCGACTTAGTCGCTCGCCCACTGAGCAAGTACTCGGAATGACACTCTGCAACAACCATCCGTAAATTATCCACATCTTTCATTCCTTCTCTCAAGCCCCTTTTTAACCCATCGCAGAACCGTTCACACGCGTGTCTACTCCCTATCAAGTGCACAGTGAACCGTTGTGGCGTCGCAGACGTGTCCCTCGCGTTATTCTTTACCAGCGCTCCATTCCACGTCGTCAATGCTAGTGAAAATACATGGCCAAGACTGTTCAAACGCTCCACCCTCCGAATTGCGCATAGAGGTAATGTAAACCCATTTCCAGAAGGCCCCGTCCCATGTGTTTGGCCCGTGAACGCTGAAGAAGCCCCAAAACTAGCAGATGACAAAAAACTAGTATGCTGAGTCGAAAAGCACAAGAATCGCTCACTCAGATGTAGATTGCCTTCGTATCGATTTCCTGGTCGCTCCGCATCCTTAGTGCCCTGGGTAGGACGGGAGGGTGTTGTAAAAGGGATGGGTAAGACGAGCTCAGCGCTTATTTCTTGGAGCGGATTCTGGGAGTCTGGGAGGCGGAATTGCTGGCGGAAGAGAGATGCTTTGGAAGGATTTCGGTCAGAAGAGGAAGTAGGGAGCAGAAAATTGGACGGGTCAATGAAGGCCTGAGCCTTTTGCACGAGCGAAGAAAGTTGGAACATCGCTGAAGAAACGGTATTCAAGGATAGTATGGTCCCTCACGCCTGACAGGTTCCTAAATTTTGGGTAGCTATTTTCGTTGTACTGCTGGATGGGCCGTTTTATAGGGTATTCTGGGGAACGGTCGATTTGCCAATAGCGGGCAGCCTCACTTGAGTTGGGGTTCGTCAGGGGTCAAAGAGGGCAACGTTTGCTCCTGGAAGTCATGATAAATACCACAGATACGATCTCCAGTCCCCAGTCGTGGTAGGAGATTTAAAGATCACCAGCTTGGTCGTCCTTTGACATCTGGGGTCAATGATGTGTAGAATGCAGCTGGAGACCGAATCCCATCGTTCGGGCCATCGCCTGCTGAAGTGGAGTCTAGATCAACATGCGGCTCAAGCAAGGTGGAGTCGGCACATTGTTGTTCCTTTCCGGCGGCAGGGCGGGCTGTAATTAGGCGCCACGGCCACCAAAGACCCGCGGATACAACATTTACTTCGATGTCTAGCGGTTCATTCGAATGAATGACTCTTAGGCCAACTGACTCATAGTTACATACTCTATTTTGCTGCTTGCTAGGGTATGTATGTATGGTTAATACCAAAATTAATATAGTCCCACAACTTTAAGGAAATGGAAGCGAGAGTATTAATCAACTCTGCACTTTGCTGCACAGTCATGTATAGATGTGTCAAGAAATGGACTGTAAATCTTCTGCAATGCAATATGACAGGATATACAGAAAGGGGAGACTAGGCAGGTAGGCACCATTTACATACTAATTATTTATTGTAAACTATGGGCAGTTGAGGTAACTCGACGTGTTTAAAAAACTAGATTCATTGCAAAATTGTAAAGGAAACTACCTATCTCAAAGTTTAGACATAATATTGAAGAATAAGATGAAACACAAAGGGAGCCGGAATTTACGGATATCTGCGAAAGAATTTTGAAAAGAGAGTAGGGAGTTAAAAGAAAAGCGGAAATGCCCAATGAGTGACAGTAGTTGATAAAATTTGGAAAGAAATTTCAGTTCTAACGCCCTCGAAGCGAGACAATCAGTAACGAAAGAAACACCGTAGAAACCCTTAATGTATCACCACTCAAACTCTCGCTGGCCATCGACATCCGTATGTTGCAGGCGAGTCAATACAGGCTAGTTTGATCATAAATCTTCTACTCCTTTTCCGCGGGGAGAGCAATGTCTCCATGGTCCTCGTCCTCGTACTGCGGCGGGAGCTCATCATCCTCGGGGACGAACAATGGCTCCTTCTCAACGTCATCTCCGTTCTCAACACGAGCACGGTTGCACTTGAGTGAAGAGCGGCGATAACGAGCCCACAAAGCTGCAATTGCATGGCCAACAATGAAGCCAACACTGCAGGCAAAGAGGGCCGCTGACAGGCCAAGAAGGGCAGGAACGATAACAATGTGAAGTGATCGAGCAAATGCCCGGGCAAACGAATGATCCTTGGAACCATGATGATGGCTTCCAGCTGGGTGGGTCATGCCCTTCATGCCCTTCATGGATTTCATGCCACCGCATCCCTTAATTTTCTTAGCAGCAGCCATTGCTCTAGCCTTTGCTGATGCTATAATTGCACGAATGCGAGCTATAATGAGCTTCTTCAAGCACCTGGGATTTCTGCGGCACTGGCGCCATGACATCTTCGGGGCCGCTTCTTTAATATCCGCACCGATCATGAAGAGGGTGCCATCCGGCAGCTTGAGCACACGGAGGCCGACAGCATCCGCTGGAACTGGGAATCCGGCAACGTCGATGACCATGAAGTTGAAATGAAGTAGCTCGGCACCACTCTTATCATTGGTAGGCTGGAGCGTCAGGCGTTCAAACACATAGCCGACGGGCAGAGGGAAAGATATCTTGTCATCGGACTGACGGTGTAAAACGGTTTCGAGGGCAACAGGGGGGGTGAGCATGGGATAAACCTGTCCCTGGTTTACAAGCAGTCGGTTGCCTTCAGTCGTGAAGTTAAGGCCCTGGAGTAAAGAATCGGATCAGTATATATTCTTCTTCAGGGCTGCATTAAGCAACAAACATACGCAAGCAAAAGAGAGAAGCATACCATCAGGCTATCAAACCCATCTTCCCAGACAAGGCTTTTCTCACTGGTGAGCTGGGGGAACGGGCACTCAATACATTTGGCATTCAGTTCGAGTTTATTGACATTGGAATCATCCAGCGGCTGCGGTCTGCCGTTGACCTCTCGGAAAGCGGGACCTGTGATCAAGAAGGACGAGGCTGGCAGCGCCAAAACGCTGGCGGCCAAAAGAGCGGGGAGCATCATCCCTAAAATGAATTAAACGATACAAAAGAAAATATTAATCACCAAGAGGAAAGCTGTGAGTTGATAAGAAAAGTTTTGGTAGACAGTATTTCAACAGCTCGTTGAAGGGCTGATGAAGAGAAAGAAAAGAGGACGAAGAAAGAGGGTGATGAGGCAAGGGAGCCGAAGAAGCCAACACGAGGGAACAAGGGAGGCTGAGTGGTACAACTGAAACAACGCAATTCACAGGCTACTAGCATGTACCGGTACTACGGGCGGAGGGGGCGGATCAAACCAGGTGACGCAACCGCCGTAAGAGAACGCTATTTTTGGAATAGCGGCGAAAACTTCGGAGTATTGTCGGCCCGTGTTCGTGTTTGCTTCGTATTTAACCTGCGCAAGACCGATATTGTGTCATACAAATGTTATCCAACGGACGGATGGAATAAGTTACCTTGCAGTTTGGGGATTGTTCAGCAAATATTCACATTGATATTCTTCTTAACAATTTTCGGTACATTTTAATACAGAGGCCTCTAATAAAGCAGGCAAGAATATTGCAACATTTACGTGCAGCATGCAAGGAAATGTATTTCCATGCCAGAATACCCTACCGACCGGGGGACAAGCTGGCTAAAAATGAAAATGAAAATGTGACAATCCTGAAACACATGATTTGGCAGAGGAAGCATGCAACTTGCCTCAAAACATGGACAAGCAATCCCAACCCAACCCAACATTCAACCCCTCATCCAGGGAGAACCCGGTCTACCTGCAACCAGACAACAAGCTCATACCTCAACTGCTCTATCCATAGAAACGGGCCCAGCGACCTGTCTCTCATACCTACAAGGGCGGCTCGGGACACACCATTGGCATCAAGCCACAATCGCTGGTCCTCCTTATGTCCCCAGAGTATTATAGCCGCCCAAGCAAACATTATGAGGGCAAGTCTAAGACTCCGTGCTAGTTCGCTTCCTTGAGTAACGGTGACTGGCTCCGTCTGCACCAGCATGTCTATCATCTCGCGAGCGCCAGCCGCTTTGTCGGTTTGTGTGGAAGCTTCTAACATTTTCACTTCATGAACCATCTCTTCTACCTCTGTCTGCGTGGAGGCTTCCAGAACGTCCAGTTTAACTGTCTGATTCCCTCTAGAGATACCAAGTTCGCACACTGTCTGTGTAGAAGCTTCTAACATTTTCACTTCATGAACCATCTCTTCTACCTCTGTCTGCGTGGAGGCTTCCAGAATGTCCAGTTTAACTGTCTGATTCCCTCTAGAGACACCAAGTTCACACACTGTCTGTGTGGAAGCTTCAAGCATCCCCAATTCATTCGCGCCGGCCCCTGCGATTGTCTGCGCGGAAGCCTCCAACATTTCCACGACGTTTGTCTGAGTTGAGCTGTGGGTGCCAAGTTCCACGTATGCCGGTGTTTGCGTCGAAGCCTCCGACACTTCTGGCTCATTCTTTGGCGTGGAGCTCAAGGCGCTCGGTGTAATCTCCGTCTGAGTGCCAGCATTCAGACATATGGGAGATTCTGAATTCTTAGTTTCCTCGCCTGTCTGGTGCAGGAACGTCTTTGGGATGTTCAGCTTAATCTCGTTCTTCTCCATCCCATACCCATAGGCCGCTAGTTCGCCAAATTGGAAAAGCGCAGGCGTCGTGACTGGAGACGGCAGCGGGGCGAAAGGGTTCCTCTCCACGCCACTCTGATCTATGGCCGGCTCCCAGTCGTCCTCCTTTCCATCCCCCAGAAGCAACAATTCCGTACTCAATGCCGATGGCGTGCGCTTCCCCTGCTCCTTCCTCCCACATTTTTTCAGGGCTATATACTCCCTCTGCAAATCCTTGAAGTTTTGATTGGCAACAACGAGCTCAGCATTTTTCTCCAGGAGCTCAGCCTCTAGGCGAACATTTTCTTCCTGCGTAGGGCCATTTTGTAACTGACAGAGCATCATGTCCCGTTCTGATTGGTAGTTGCCGATCGTCACGAGAAACCCGTTCCTCTCTCCGATTAGATGTGCTATATCATTTTGCATCTGGACCATATCGTTTTCCATTTTGGAAACTGATTCTTTGAGTGCCTTCCTATCTATTTCCGTGCTCTTGAGTGATATTGAGCTGGAATTAAGCTCTTCTTCCAGTCGAGACTTGTCCTGCTCGGCAATTTGAATGAACGACTCTTGATTTTGCATCCGTCGCTGCAATTCGTCCACAATCGTTTTTAGCTTGTCGATTTGTGCCTGTTGCTCGCTGTTGTCGTCCTCCTGAGTCAGTATGCTGGAGTCTAACTCCCCCACTCTTTCCTGTAACTCCTCGTTTTCTTTGTGGTACTTGTTCACCAACTGAGTTTTTCGCGCGATGATTTGGTTTTGCTTCATCATGATGACCTTAACACCCTCCAGTTTGCTCGAATCAGGCACGTCGTTTCTTCCGAAGATCTCCTCTATTTTTTCAGCTCCAAGTTCGTCGTCCGAAGGTATATCTGCGATGCTAATCATTGAATGATCATTCGTGTCATCCTCTAATCCAGGCCGTTCATATATATCTTGGGTGTTGTTCTCGAGCCCTGGAGAATCAGCTTGGGTAGCAGCTTGCCTATTTGGAAGTTTCTCTGCCTTGCCAGGCCATGGCCGGTTTCTTTTGTGAACCGTCTTTGTGAAACTTGGACTCTGGCCGCTGCCCAGGCCTGCAAAAGTTTCTTCGCGACCCCCGTTTGCCGGGCTTTGGTCACCATTCACAGGTTCTTCGTTATTGGGCGCCGTGGCTTTGGCATTGAATACGTTGTCGATATTAGTGGGCTTAATCCCATCTCGATTAACTGGTGATGGAGCACGGCTCCTTGCTCCATTCCCTTTGCTCGATTGCTCCTTTGTATCTATATCCACTTTTCCGATCACAGCCTCTGGGTTCACACTAGCCTCTATAATCGCCATTGACTTTTCCCCAGCCGCTGTCTTGGATGGGGCGCGCAACTTAGTCGGGCTCGATGCATCAGATTTTGAACTATTATCAGTTGCTGCATCCTCTTGGTCCATAGTAGATGGCTTCTTCTTCTTCTTCCTGCTTCTACGAGTCTTCTTTTTCCCGTTCGTTGATTGTCCAGATACGATGGTAGCGTCTTCCGTGACGTTGTTCGCTTTTATACCCTTCAACGCGGAACTTGGAGCAGATTGAACATTTCTTTCAGTGGTCAACTTGCTGGGCGATGGCAGTCTGCTGCTTATTGGCGTACTGCTGTTCATTGCGGCGCTTTGGCAAGCCTTTGCAGACATATCTGCCATTTCACCCCTAGACCATGGATCTTGCGGGTTAGCTTTAGCCTCCATTTTGTCGACAGTGGTGCTGTTCGGCCCTGAGCTGGACGCAGTTGATCGATCATTCTTGCTAGCCCTGGCGGTTTTATCGGACATCTTTTCTGGACTGGCTGAGCGTGTAAAAAACGCGGCCGGTCGATTTGGCGGAGGAGTCGTTGTCCTTGGAACTGTAGACCGATCACTGGTGATTGGGGCATTTTCTTTAGCCCTTCCATTACCCTGGACATTTCCCTTTCCATTTGGATCTGGATTTGTTGTGTCATTTAACTGGCTTTCTCCTCCGTTCGTGGCATCTTTCTTGATAAATATATTCTGATCGGAAATTTGTTTGTTTGTTCTCCACGCGTGAACATTCTGGCTCTCTTTTCCTTGTGTGGCTTCCCCTTTTGTATTCTTGTCCTTAAGGGCAGCATTCTCATTTGGCCTTGAGGAATTGGCACGCCCCTGAGTTTGGTTTCCCGAAGACACTGGACCTTGTTGAACCTGTGTGTTCTGCTCGATGTCGTCGCCATAGGGTTTCCCGGTCATCTTTCCCGCCATCCCAAGGTCACTGATAATATGAGGGATATGAGGGGAAAAGGGGGTGTGTGATAGAAAAGCGACTCGTCCGCTTTGCTAGTGATAGAGTTGCCCAAAATTTCGGATATGGAGGTTGGCAGATTTAGATCGAACAAGGAGATTTCTTATGGGGACGGTCGATTGCGAAGATGTGACTTTGCTGGCGATGGGACTATCAACACCATTAGGTGCTCAGGCGGATTTTGTCCTCCAAGAGGATACCTCCCAGCCTTTCCTAGAAGTGAAATCGAGGACAATGGATGCTATTTTTTAGGCGATATCGAGGTACATCTCCTTTCCTTTGCTATTTATTCGCTTTGATCGCTCGAGTCAACCAGCCTCGAACTAGGGGATAAGCAAGTGTCAATGCGTTATGGCCTTTCAAGATTGAACGAATGGACTTGACGGCCAGCTAACGACGAAATAACACGAGAAACGAAGCCTCTACGCTGTGTTTCTTCTTGGATGAGTCGACACGCCCGGCACAGCCGAGACAATGAAGAACGGCGGCAGGTTAAAATTCGCTCAGCGATAGGGGAAAAGAATTGTGCAATTCGAAGTACAAGAAATCAAAGACGAAGAAAAACAATGGGCTGTTTTCTGAAGACCCTTTAGGAGAAAGAAATAAATTTAGAAAGGGAGAATCGAGAAAGAGATGAAAACAGATCCCCGAGATCTGTGCCCTTCAAAGATACGTGAATGAATTTCAACACAAAGGGAGGACTGGGTATGTTCATCTGTCCATTCATTCATTCATTCATTGACTCACTCACTCCGTCACTCGCTGGCGCGGTTACTATCTCCTATTTTCAGCAATAACAGAACACATCCATTCATATGATGATTCATTTGGGAAGACTAGCGGCCTGCTTTACCCCTCTTGTCTTTGCTCAACGGTGAAGGAATCATTGAGGTTAAGGTAACAAGGAACAGAGCGCAATGCTATCCGGACAACCAGGTAAGAGTGGCTTCGAGTCTTCCAGAGAAGGCCGTTACTCCTTTATCATTATCATGGCCACTCCCTCGTCTCTTTGCTGTTACTGTTGGTTGAGTGCTGGTGCCCCTATTAACACCTGTGGGTGTGGGAGTCGCTATCAGATCCTGCCCTGACGTTATACTGTACTTCAAAGTAAAATATAGACAAAATAGCCACCACCCACATCCCCCACAGTTCGTGCTGTCCAAACGAAGACCAGAGCTCTACTCCGCACATTATGAACGACTAATTGGATAACATATTAGCATTATCCATTCTGTATCTTTAATAACCGATCATTCCTTGCTACCTGGTTTTCTAATTCTTTTCACTCTTCTTTTTCTTTATTTCCCTCCTCCTTTCATTGTCTTTAGCCTATCTCAACCCCAGTGAACGAAATCTTCCCTTTGACTTTCAATTGCTACAGACCCACGGTCCTCCTTACAGAACCGAATGCTCGACGGTCATCACCATCGTATCCTACTCATCCCAAAAAGCTGGGCGTTGGGCTCTGTTATTCCTGACGATGCGACTCCTATATATATACATACATATATTCAACGATGATTGGTAGTTTCCCGCAAAAATTCCCATTGCATATACTCATAATCTCTGTGTTCTGATGTAGCGAGGAAACCTGGGTCGATATCTATATATAGGCCTACAGAGATAGCATGTTCTCATGAAGCCTCCCGCCATATATATATTTCTCAAGCCCGAGGAGACAAAGGTAACGGTAAAATATATTTAGTCTATGCTGGTTTCGTCTTACGTCCCTCAATAAAGAATGGGTCGTCAAATGTACTGTATGTACACAATTCTAGGATACGCTGTTGACATGAAGCCGAACTGCAAAAATAGTTCAAGGGGTAAGTAACCAAATAACAGGAACAACGGAAAAATACAAAAAAATTAAAAGTAATGAATAATTCGGTCGGTAAATGCGCACAGTCGGAGTCGAACCGACGATCTTCCCGTTACGAGCGGGACGCCGTAACCACTTAGCCATGCGCGCTGATTACTGGATTTCCGAGCCCCGGAAAAAGTTATGTTTGGGTTCTGCCCCACTCAGCGACTCGGTAAAACAAAAACTCTATTGAGCGCTCGCTAGCGCCGTAATTTTTAAATGGCAATTTCAAACGTCTCAAAAAAAGTACTCCGTAAAGGCAACGGGGATCTCATCAGAAGCTCAATAACGTGGACGGACGCGTAGGCGAATTTGAGAGATTGAGAATACATAGCACCATCACGCCACTAACTAAAGCTTATGGTAATAGACATGGAGGGAGCTCCAAGTTTCGACCTTTGTCCTTTTCGCTGGTCGTTCAAATTCGACCATATGAAAGTTCAAAGTAAGCGAAGATTGTCCTCTTGTGTAATCATGTGCAGACACAGTCCCCAGTAGTTCATAAAGGCTTGCTTGCGCATTTCAACAGGCCCTCATTCAAATGCTCACATGCAAGGTAGGTGAGGAAGAGCTGTGAAGACAAGGGGTACAGAACCCCCCGCGTACACCTGACAAGATATGTAACTATCTCTTGGCTCATCAAGATCAAATCACAGGTGGCCAACGGACTTGTCGGACCAAAGTCATTCTCAGGAAAAAAAAAAAAAAAGGGAAACAAAGAGGGTCCAAAAAAGCTCCCTCCGCAAATATCGAGGGGACGCAGGGAAAAAAAAATAATAAATAAGAAAAAACAAACAACTTGCCCCCGCGCGGGATTGAACCGCGGACCTCATGATCTCATTGCTACAAGTCATGCGCTACTACGACTGAGCTACAAGGGCTTGTTATTGGTGCAGACTGTCTACTCCACTTAGCTTATTTTGCCGTATTATTTATGACTAAGCGAGTGGGATAGACAAGTGCTGGACGGCTTTTTTTTTACCGACAAGTCACTACAAAATAGATGGGAATGGAAACGTGGATATTATAAAGTGAATACGTAGTATTAAGGCATTCAAAGAGACTAGGGATATAGGTTTAAGGTGGAAACGGGCCCGAAACGGGTAAGGGGAATCTCGTCTCAAACCAACTGGGTGCCGTGGACAAAAGCTATATACATAACTACTGAATGCTTACCTAGGTAAGCACAACAAAAACATGGAGGAAACAGAAATGGTAGAGGAACCAACACTGTGGATATCTAATTCATCCCTAGCATCCCGATTTAATTCAAACTCATATAACATTTATTCATACATACCCATTTTAAAGACTCGACTTCGATTTCTTCAATCCTGCCACACCCGTCACCTCTTTGCCGGAAAGGAGGAAGTCCGGGTATTTGAAGCCGGCCTTGCTGACCTGGTTCTGGAAACGCCAGGCAGAACCGTCCACTAATTGTAACCGAAAACAGGACGGTTAGTATTTAGACAATTTTCTATAATGGGAAAATAAAATTCGGTTTCCTGTTGTTCGTACGGAAGTGAAGGGCAGGGAGTTGGGGGAAATATAATAATGTGTGTGTCTGTTGGTATTACGTACCGACGAGATTTGCGCCATTGACATAGTTCCCAGCATCTGAGAAGAGGTAGATGGTGGCATCCGCGATTTCTTTAACGGTGCCCCATCTTCCTGATGGGATTCCACTCATCCGGCTTTTTGCATCCTGCATGCGCGAGAGACGTTGCATACCCTAGTGGTTTCGCAGGTAAGTGTTAGTGTATAGATCATTTTATTTAAATGACTAGGTGGGTGCAATTGGTGTTGGAGAGCGATATTCGTTAAGATTAGGAATAGCTTCAAGAACACAGTCTAGGGACAACGTACCTCTGTGCCTCCGATCGGTCCGGGGGATATTATGTTAGAATTGATGCCCCGCGGGCCATACTCAATTGACACATTATTCGACAGCGAGTCTACTCCGGCTTTGGCAACTGCGACATGTGTCTGGAGCGGGATTCCGGTATAGTGAATTGTTGCACTGACGAAAATAATGCGTCCGCCTGTGCCCGTGGGAGAGGCTGTGTTTGGTGGTAAAAAAGTTAAAATTAGTATATTTGTGATGCGTTATGTGACAAGTCACAAATTTCACGCTAGAACTCACGAGTAACTCCGTCAGACTTGTGTTTTGCGGCGGATTCGAGGAGGTAGGGGATGGTGGCTTTGAGAGTATTGTACGATCCCAAGACATCGATGTCCATGACGGACTTGAAGGCGTTGACTGAAAGCTGATCGATTGAGGCAAGGAAGTTCCCAGCTGCGCCAGCACTGAATTTTTGGCAATGATCCAGATTAGCATACATATCGTCACACCTCCCAGAAACCGTGGCACGTAGGGCGCATTTCAGAAGTATCCATCAGGTTTACTCGTAAAATTTCCTAGCCCGGTTTTTGAATGGGGAAGGCATCTAGCCGGGTATAAAACGTACATAACGAAGTCGATTGCGCCCAACTCCTTCACACAGCGCTCAGCTGCACTTTTCAAGCTATCAAAGCTCCGGACGTCAACACCACCCTGCCCGATAACCTTTGCTCCAGGGCGTGCTGTAGCAATGTCCTTCGCCATTCCCTCAGTTTTCTCGACGTTCCGCCCGAGAATGAATGCGTTAGCACCTAGATGTACCATTGCGCGCACTTGGGCGCTGCAAATGGTACCCGCACCGCCGGTACAGAATACAACTTTGTTATCTACCGATTCGGAGAGAGATGGTTAGTTTCGGTTCCTTTGACTTCGGGGTGTCGCTGTATTAGAGAGCTATTGGTGATAGAAGAAGCATACCAAAGATTCCATCCTTCCACACCTCACTGACGTATGCAGACTTGGGGAGAGACATGCTGAAAATGAAGTTTTAGAGAGAAGAAGAAGAAGAAGAAGAAAGCTTTATCTGTCGATTTGATATGGGCTCCAATGCTGGCTTGTGTGTGTGTTCACGTGGGTGACCAAGGACCAAGGAGCCTTGAGATGTGAATGTTTTGATGGGCGAGATATTTCTCGAGTTTTTAACCACCTGGATGAAGGGAAGACATTCGGTCCGTCTTGCTCAGTTTGCTCGGACTCCGAAATGTTGACGTACAGTTATACGGGTGCGGGGAGCTGGATTTGCGAGCTTATACGACCATAACTTGTAGGGCGTTGCTGTGGTGTGAGGTCCCCGTTAGCTATCGGACCTCGGCGCATCGGCTGGAGCATAGTTAACGTTACACATACCTTCGTGTTGCTGGGGATAAGAGCTGTTTGATGAACTGAGGGCTGAGGCTGGAGAAAAGACCAAAAGCGTATCCCATTATTATATTCAACCCTCTACCATGCTTCTGTTTACTCGCAGCATTGATCTTATCTGAGGTTCAATGCATGACCATTCTGCTCTCTGGCGGGACCTCTGGGGTAAAAATAGCCTCGGCACAGCCGCCTGGGAGCGCCCAGAGCTGGTGGTTCCGCTGTAACTTGCGCTGTCTGGGGGCCCCATGTTCTGTACAGCGACCTGATATCAAGTCAGCAGAGATGTTTGGTAAAGGATCCGATTTGGTCAGAGTCTCTCCAGGAAACGAACTAACGGAGACATTCTTTGTTTTTCTACTCCCCGTAGTGCAATCTGATGCGATCCCTGCTGGTTTGGCTGTAGGGAATGCCAGATTGCTGTGATTGGCCAGGACGCATGATGACTGATCCAGGCCAAGCAGCAAATTGACATCACAGCTCTTCCAACATCACCGCAGCCAAACTGTTTACCTTCACCTGATTTTTTTTAATCTACATCGTTTCGCTGCTTAGGACATTCTCAGCTACAGGGCATAAGTTTAACCAGCATCGCAACCTCCCATTGGCGGGGTAGCCATTGTTGCTGCCGCTATCTACCTAGCATCCGTGAGCCCGTCGTGTGGCGAACCCCAGGGTAAACCCATCAACCAGCTCCAGCACCTCAGCGCACATCTCTCCGTCTGCCAATTTTAGGCTATCGTATGTGTCAATAGACGTCAATCGCCCGCCATGGCCTGTCCTATTACAGTTTCCAAGTTTGTGGGGACCATCTCCCTGGGCCTTTTAACCGTGTGTGACCCCCCCCCCCCCC
>LDEV01003574.1:108115-119323 GCA_001014755.1 Blastomyces silverae
TCCCTGGTGTATACAACAACCACCGGGGCTAGGGGAATAAAATGCTCCCGAGAATAAATGGAGACTTGGCAATTAGGGTTTCCAGACTGACACATGTACGAATTATCCAACATAGGGCATTTCATATGCCACGTCCACGATTGCAATTCCATCCCTCCAATCCCTTCCCGACGCCTCCAGTGCTTCCCGAACCCTCAAAGAACTGCAAGTGCGCACCAGCAAGCATGTTCTCAGACTTAGCTACATCACCGCCATTACCCTCTTCACCGCCTTCACGCTGTCGTCCCCGCGTAGGAGACACCCGTACCTGATCTGGACGGCACTGACCGCCCTAATTGGCGGGGTAGGCCTGGAATGGTGGTACAATCGCGAAACACTGACATGGGGGTCGCTATCAGGAAATTTGGGTGGAATTTGTGGTTGCCACCGATCCGGCTTTGGCGTTATCTCATGGGGATCTGCTCGTGCTGGTGCGAGCGCTAGTGTCGGAGGATCCGTATCTGTGAAAAGCGAGGACGAAGACTCCAACGGGAATGGAAGTGAGATTGAAATTGTGGGCGCGGAGGAAGCTTCATCTCCCGCTGCCGCCACCGCCGGTGCTCCAGCCACGAACGTAGCGACACCGCAGTCGGATGACGATTTGAATGTCAATGGTGAGGCTGTCCAGGCTGAGATGGAGAAGGAGCGCAAGTTTCAGAAACTGAGGATGTGGACCCTTGGCCTGGGTTTCTCCATGGGTGTGGTTGGGATCTGGGGTGACGGTGTCTAAGTTGATGTTATGACATTGTTTTGGTGGAGATGGAGGTGGAGGTGGCGGTAAGCTTGTGCTCTACGAGGCTTCTTTTGGAAAGACATGTGCATGCGAACAGCAAGCTGGGACGACCACCAAATTTCTACCTAATCCTCATCATTATCTTCTCGTTATTGTACATGTACAAATTCGTTGTGTGATTTTCTAGTGGAAGAAAAAAGAGAGAAAATGAACTAAAGGAAAGAACTAGTACGCGGGTTTACGGGAGCAGCAATGCTGGAAATTTCAGGGGCGTCTTCTTTTTTTATTATTTTATGTTTCAATGATTTTTGCGAAGTTATTTGTTGCGCTCTTATCTATATATTTACTTACATGGCAATCTCGCCTTCTCGAGTGTACAATTTATCTCCCATCTTTGACGATATAAAATTAAAGCATGTGATGCTTCGTTTCCTATCTCTCTCTCCCTCTCTTTTTCTTTTCTTTTAAAAGGATTCTACCAACACACGGGCAAATCGGAGATGCTTGCTGAGGCCTAGTTTAAATACCTCCCTCTGCATAGTTATTGGCACTACCTAGTCCTAGAGGTGCGCTGACTAGTTCGCTGATTCTCTTGTTCGTCTTCCAGACCCTTGGTATTTCATTTCATTGCTGCATCTAACTACATCTGTAACCGCATATGTTGCCGCAGGCAATCCCTACCAACTAAACCTGCTAATTGTTCGCTGTTAGGAAACGCAAGACCGAAGAAACAGTAAACAGTTTGATTTATGAGCTGACAGTAACTACTGCCCAGTGGTGGGGGCATTTCTCCTAGTTACGCTCTTTGTTGCTTCATCGCAACCAATCCATCAAAGCCCCAATCGAACATTCCGCTTGCACGCTTTCGCAGCGGCCACAGAATGCCCAGCAGCACTTCATTGCGCCCTCATTATTCTACCTCCAGCGTAGACTCCAAGCGCAATGTCCAAAACTTTCCATTTTCTCCCCGCGCAGGCAGGGAGGGAGGGAGGGTTTGCCAGATTTTGCCGGTGTTCTACAACAAACTGTGCTGCAACCACTTTTGTCATGCGAAGTCCGCAGTGAGAAAATTCCTCACTCTTTATTCTGCTTGAGAGTTAAGTTTATTTAGCACACCGCAGTGCTAAAACGAAGGAACGGGACCATTCTCCTTCTCTCCAGCCCTCTACGCGCAAATGTGTCGTAAGGGTTTACGACCACCGGCAGTCCTACATGTACATTTCTTTGCTCGGCGACATTCCACTTTGATTAAATAAGGGCCGAAAAAATTCCTGGATTTCCACCGACTTGGGATGCCTCCTCCCCTTGTCGTAGGGTGGAAACTTTTGCCCAGGCAACATGACAGGATGAATCAATGGGCCTCTGCGTCGACATTTCAAGCCGGAAAGCAACAACATGGCTGAACATATTTTCTGTTCCCGCAGTAGCGGTCCATTCCCCTATATGCCATTGTGGGTGACCTTTTGGACACTACAACATGGTGGTTTCTGACGACAAGTTACTGCTTTGCTGGGTGTCCATCGTTTGGGAGACAGCCTTTCGCTGGACACCATGGACACCATGCGAGATATGTATCTAGCCTATCCCTACTGATCCTTTCTGCGATTCCGCCTGTTCTGAAACGGTAAGATTTTGCTTCTGCAGTGAGGGTTGTATCGGAAGGCGAAACCTGGATGGGTGTTCAAGGGTGATAGAGGCGTTCTATGAGTAATGAGGTAGGTGTGTGTTTCAGGGATTTAGCACATCTCTATACTAATCTGAAGGTTGGTATTTGTCGTCAGGCTAAAGCGGAGTATCAGAATCAGAAGGCCATTCCGTCTCTATTAGGGAGCATGGCATTCATCCAAAGGTTGGTTTGCACGGTCTACTTCCCGTTTGGAAAAGTCTGGCAGCAATATCTGATACCCCTCCTCTGGTAGACCAAGTAGTCTGCAATATTCTAGGATTAAACTTGCCGCATAGTTGAACGTGGTTCGGGGATAACGGAACATCATGTACGAGTGATTTTTAGATAGGGGGAGAATAGTCCAAACTGGTCGTGGTTCCACCAGGCGCATGTCCGGTAAAGAAAAACATACAGGAAGAAATCATGAGACCTCTAACCCCCCTCGACTCAAGAATCAAGAATCTATTTACAATTTCGCAACCAAGCCCTGCTCAATCTCCTTCTTCGCCTCTTCCCGCAGCAACCTCTTCAAAATCTTGCCACTCGCATTTTTCGGAATCGCATCAACAAACTTCACCCCGCCAGTTAAATACTTATACTTCGCCAACTTCGCCCCCGCAAACTCCTGCAACTCCTTCTCCGTCAAGTGCTGACTGGCCGGGACGGGCTGGCGCACCACGTACGCGCGCGGGTGCTCAATTTTCTCCTCCTCATCCCCCTTAAACGACACACCAATGACAGCCGCGTCCATGATCAGCGGGTGCGAGAGTAGCACGGCCTCAAGCTCTGGAGGCGCAACTTGGAACCCGCGGACTTTAATCAGCTCCTTTTTCCGGTCGACGATGTACCATTTCTTCGTCTGCTCGTCGCAGTAGCCGATGTCGCCGGTCTTGAACCAATCGCCGTCGAAGGATTCAGCGTTGGCGCTGGGATTTTCGAAATAGCCCTTGATAACCGTGGGGCCACGTACGCAGATTTCGCCGCGCACGCCATAGGCAGAGATGTTTTTGCCCTCGTCGTCGATTAATCTAGGTGAAACATTTTATTTAGAAATTGGAAAATCAGAGCGCAAGAGATAAAAACAAAGGGGAAGGGGGAAAGGGGGTGAGGAGGGAATCAAAAACTCACCTCATCTCAAGCGATGCCACTGGCCGCCCCACAGATCCTGTATCGTCGTTTTCGGGGTAGACAAACTTTGTCGCAACGCAAGTCGTCTCAGTCATACCCCACACCTGGGTGTAGCTCGCGCCAGGACCCATAATGGACCGAAAGGCAGACTGGACACCCTTGTCCAACGGTGCTGCACCGACGGTGCCCTTCTTCGTCCCTTTCAAGTACAAATTTTTGGCA
Source organism: Blastomyces silverae (assembly GCA_001014755.1). Lineage (NCBI taxonomy): Eukaryota > Fungi > Ascomycota > Eurotiomycetes > Onygenales > Ajellomycetaceae > Blastomyces > Blastomyces silverae. The sequence goes on from LDEV01003574.1 coordinate 111,904, forward strand.
TATGGCGATTTCACGATGGCGACAGCCATGGGGGGAACAGTGATGATGTCAGAGACGTTGTATCTTTTGCATGCTTCCAGGAACGGTAGCAGCTCGAAGCGGCGCATCATATACAGTGCATAGCCGGCCTTCAGAGCGCTGACGTGAGCTGCCGGCACAGCTGCAGCGTGGAAACATGGAATTGCTACCACTCGGGAAATCTGTACGAAGTGTCAGATATACAATATCTTTTGCTTTTCCCGATGAATTTATAAACTCTGTCTACGGGGACATTTTGTTTGCTGTCTATTGAAGAAGGTGGTAGGGGTAATGATAAAGTAACGTACCTGAAAGGTAATATTCTTATTTTCTTCCGCTGTTATATGCTGGACGATCAAATTCTGATGGCTAATAACTGCAGCCTTCGGTAGGCCCGTTGTCCCACTGCTGAAAAGGCGAGCAGCTGTGGTATTCTTGCAGGTTTCGGAGTCATCGAAACGAACCCAATCGGCCTCGCCATGCTTTAGCAGCTCAGTCCACGACTTATGGCCCGGCGGTACGGGTCGACCCTTCGTATTGAATACCCAGATGTTCGAGGTTGGGATATTAGTGTCCCTTGCTGCTGCAACGAGGTTGTCCAAGATTTCCGGTTCTGAAATCAAAAACGACACTTTCGCGGTCTTGATATGATGGGCAAGTTCGAATTGCGTATAGCCCGGATTCGTACCTGCGAAAACACCACCTGCGCCCACGGCGGCGAGAAAGATCATGGAGTAATAGATCTATTGTACCCCGTTAGCATTTGATATATATATGAATTTCACGTACCAGAATATCCATTTTTAAATTCCTGTTGTTTTTATTTTCCACTTTTCTCACCGGTTTTTTGGGGGGTCTTTTAGCGCAGTTGTCAGGAGTGCAATTTGAACCACCTACATCATTGAAGGAGTGTATATTGAGGCAATCGCCCTTTTTGAATCCAGCAGCCCTCAGCCCAGCAATAAGCTGCCGGATGATCTTTCTAGCTTGATTGAATGAGATCGAGCAAGAGGGATCTTTAGCGTCTATGTAGACCTAGAGGAAAGGTACATGCAACATAGTCTGGGGTTAGCTCTTTTCTGTTATCGATGCAGACAACAACTTAAAACTTGCTAGCCATTGAAAAAAAAAAATATGAGGCTCACCGGTCTATCTCGATCATAAGACGGACCGTCGAAGATCCACGAGAGTATATCCTTTGAGGGCAAGTCTACGTATCGTTCTGGTTTGAAATACTCCATGTTTGCAAGACCTTTGGGGGGAAAGTAGGGGGTTCCTGTCTTGTTTGAAATATCACGCACGATTGGCGAGCGAAGAAAGAAAGAAAGAAAGAAAAAAACAAGCGCCGTAAGCGTTAATAACACTAATAAGAATAGAGTCTTTTGCTTATTCTGCAGAATGCTCTAAAATCTCCTCTAATAGGTCAACGGGGTATCGTAGTTATCGTATACGAGGCGGAGTGGAATGAAGAAGCGACACAACGGATTGTCCTCAACGTCAAGATATATATAAAAAAAAAAGACGGACAGTTTATACAATAATAAATAGTGCAAGCAAGTTACAAGGACAAGCTCGAGGCTAGAGAAAGCACAGCACAGCATTGAGTTATTTAACTATTTGGGTATCGGCGTCTAAGAGGTGCGTATTATGATGGCGTGAGACGGACAGCGAAGCTAGCTAGCTAACTAGCTATCCGGAGCCTCTGCATTATTCAAGTGCTCATAGCATCCAATAAACCCAATGAGGCATTTGGCCCCAATGGTGGCACGGCCGAAGAGAGAGGGATCATGAGGGCGGGGACTATCTGAACAGCAGCACCAGCAGTAGGCTGTAGCTGTAGTAGCGCTCTCTGCGCCAAATCAAATCCGACAAAACGCGGAGCTGAGACTGAACAGAACCCGAGGGAGAGTAATCCGGACTCCGCATGCCCCGCAAAGGGCGACGGGACCTTGGCTGGAGATGAGCTATCCATGGCAGTGAGCCGAGGAGCCGGCCATTTGGTGGGATGGGAGTTCCTGAGGTTAATATTATATTTGGCATGGCATGGGGGCATGGCATGGGGGGCATGGATCCAGCCTTTATTTAGCCTTTGAGAGGCAGGAAAGCTTCCCCGCAAAACCTCTATAGCAGCAAACCAAGCCGCCAGTGCTTGTGCTTGGTGGCTCGCCCCTTACTAGAAGGAGAAAGCGGCGGGCCGAGGCCGGCTTTGATAGGTTTCTGCACTATCCATGATATGCGATATGATATTGAGCGAGTTTCGGGCTCGGTATTGCACTGTACTATACTGTGTTAGCAAGATTGTCAGCTTGCTGAGCTGAGATGTAGTTAAGAATTGTGGTCAGGGAATTACTAATCAGCAAACATGATCTCAACTTTCAAACAAAGCATCTCTGCTTCTATGTATCTAATTCAGCTGAACAAAGCAAAGAATGGCTTTGGAAAGAAGCAAGGGTGCTTGGGCAAGGATATGATGAAGAGTCAGGGGGTTGCTCAAGAGCAGTCACATCTCCAGCATGGAGTACAGAGTAGTGTGGATTTGCTTCACAATTAGAGACTGTATGTAGAACTCACTTTTAGTCACATATTATGGCCTGTTTACTTATATGAGCATCATACATCAATATGCCCCTTGTATACTTCCTTCTAATAATATTGCTCACATAGTGTATAGCTCCCTCTAAAAAAAACAGCTGTTATTTCCATCAAAGGAAAATAATCCAAAACAGTCCGCGCCCTCCTTCACCTCCCTTCTCTACTCTACTTTGTAGTGCATTATAAAAAGAAATCCAAATATTGAAAAAATACATGGAGTAGAAGAGTAGAACGGGGAGCCCCCGCTCAGCTAAGCATTTTATTTAGTTAAATCATTCCATTGATCCATTCCATTCCCTCATCCATGCTCTTCTTGCTATCTCATCGTCCACAGCTACAGAAAAAACTACAAATACAACCCCTCCGGCTCCCCCTCACTCTTCGTCTTCATCACCCTCTCCCTCGCCGCGCGGAAATCAGCCATCTGCACACGCATCCGCCGCTCACGCAGCGCCATCAGACCCGCCTCGGAGCATATGGCCTTAATATCCGCGCCGGAGAGGTCGTCCTTTTGGTTGATGAATTCGTCGAGATCGACGTCATCGCTCAGGGACATTTTAGAGGTGTGCAGGGTGAAGATCTTTTTCTTGGTGTTTTCTGTGTTTTGCGCGTGTGTGTGTGGTTAGTTAAATTAGCACAATACAGGGTACAAGGGGGGAAACAACTTACGATCAGGATTCTCAAAGAGGATCTTCCGATCGATACGGCCTGGGCGGATTAGGGCAGGGTCGAGGGTTTCGATCTTATTCGTGGCCATGATCACCTTGACGTCGCCGCGGTCATCGAAGCCGTCGAGCTGATTGAGCAGCTCCAACATGGTTCGTTGCACCTCCCGCTCGCCGCCCGATGTAGACTCGTATCGCTTCGTTCCAATTGCATCGATTTCATCGATGAAGACAATGGACGGGGCGTGTTCGGCCGCTACCTGGAAAATCTGGCGGACTAATCGAGGCCCGTCGCCCAGGTATTTCTGTATCAGTTCACTACCGACGATTCGCAGGAATGTGGCGCTTGTTTGGTTCGCGACGGCTTTGGCTAGCAGTGTCTTCCCCGTCCCCGGACCGCCATAGAGAATGACGCCCTTGGGCGGTTTAATGCCCATTTCCTCGTACAGTTCTGGATGGAGCAGAGGTAGTTCGACGGCCTCTCGAACTTCCTGGATCTGAGACTCCAGTCCCCCAATATCCGCGTAGGATTCCGTAGGTGCCTTATCTAGTTTCATGACGGAGACCAACGGGTCTGCGTCATCTGTTAAAACGCCGACGACGGAGACGGACTTGTGATGCAGTAGGATGCTCGCGCCAGGTTCCAGGAGGTCCTTGTCGACAAAGGACATGATGGAGACGTAATACTCGGGCCCAGTCGCGGTGGAGACGATAGCGTGGTCGTCGTCAATCATCTCCTCCAGATTACCGACGCCCATGGGACTCCCGCGCATGTCATCGACGCGGCTTCGCTCGTCTGCATTCCGATCTAGGGACTCGAGATCATCGCTGGTTGTGGGGCGTTGGGAAGCCTGAGCCTTTGTCTTGCGGAGGCGTTCTTGGTTCTCGACATATTCCTCTTCGAGTAGCAGGTGGTCATGGATGCGTTGCATGCGGAGGTATTTCAGTTTGCAGCGGGAAGTTGGGTAGATGGCAGGGAGTTTTGCGGAGGCGTTGGGGCCGGCCTGCTTGCGCTTCTTCCGGCCGATTCTGGTGGTGGGCTGTGGAGGAGGCTCATACTTTGGCTTCTCCTTCTGTTCCGGAGTTAGTATGTATACTGTCGATCGTCGGATAGTAGGCGCGTGAAGAGACTGGAAGCTTTCGGGGAGGCTATAGGAAAAAGCGTACCTTCTTGTCCTTGTCATCCTGGCCATCACCGGGGCCACCGCCACCCATATTTGACTGTTGATTTCCCTGTAGACGCCTCCAGGTGAGTATTTGGTGTATTGGAAGATACGGATAGATTAAAGCTATACAATGAAAGGGGGCCAGTCAACATACCATTGTGGCAAGCTTACGCTAGGTAAGGGGGGTATGAACGCGACAACAGGTTGTTTTCTTCTTCCTGGGGTGTTGAAGAGTAGACAACGAAACAGGAGAAATGAGAACAAAAGGGGATGAACCCGGGATGTATCCTTCGGGGTACAGGTAGCTGGGATGGGTAGTTGAATAGTTGTTGAGGGAGGAGGTTGGTATGTTTGTCGTTGCAGCGAGGTGATGCCAGTCCTTCCGCTGAAGTCGGTTTGGTCAGTTTGATGGAGCTGGGCCAAGCTAAGCTCGTTTTAGTCAGCCGCCAAGGCATGTGCCAAGACCGATAAATCACGTGATGAACGCAGCCAGAGAGTTGCCTATTTGGGGTCTGGGCCCTGCCACCAACACCACGTCATGAAGGAACGAGCCAATGAGGTACAGTACATGATACAGAAAGCGACACTCTGATAATGACAATACAGAATGAAATATGCTTCTGCACTCTATACTCGAAAAGGAACACTCTAGACCTATGAAGATAGATATCTTTTTTGTGCTGTGCACAGGTCCATTCCAGACCATCTAGTATGAATGTATCACCATCTGGCATCGACATCCCTAGATACTGCCACGAAACGGAGTACATATCATATGTCAAGGCACCTATTTATATCATGTAAGTAGTCACTCTCCACATGGACGAAATCGAACACCTTTGGATCAAATCAACCTCTGACGATGCGATGCAGATCAGGCCCTATCATCCAGCCATTTTATCTGCCCTATCATTTCCCCCCCACGACAAGGCCTCAACAACCCCTAGCATCCCGCCCCCAAAAGTCGGTTTATGAGTTATGGCTGCTGCATTTCCCGTAGAATCTCGTCGACCGACAAAGAAGGCTGCCACTTCATCGTTTGCTGCCCAGCGTGTCGTGTCTTGCATGAACTGCCGTATTTTGGGCTTTCATTTTAAGATTTATATCTAGATCTATCTGCCGATATTTCCTCCATTGGAATTCATTCAGGTCATTGATACTGCATAATATAGTTAATTCACTTTTAGTTATTTAGTTAATTATTTTAGTTGGCTTCTTTGAGTATATAATATTAGTTTTTTGGTATACCTAGGTACAGCCTTTGTCCGGCGTCAAGTTGTCTCTAGCTGAAACCCGCCCAACCGGCAACCGCTGCCTGTCTGTCACCCAAATCCGGAGAGCCAACGCCCACGCCCACGCCAACGCCAACGCCAACGCCCACGATCTTCCCCAAGCCTTTTTCCTTCTTCTTTCTTTCTTTCTTTCGACATCGTACAATCCTCAACTATTCCCACCCATTTCTTCACCACCAAACCAGCTTACCTTCTTCTTCGCGTTCTAGCATTCTAGCATTCTAGCATTGTAGCAATCCACACCTTCTTCTTCTTCCTCTTCTTTCTTCTCCGTGTCTATAGCCTAACCCTCTTGTCTCCCTCCGCTCCCTGTCATCATCACATCACCCACCCCAGCCAAGGTGGATACCTGACTCACTCAAGCCACTGGCCCTCAGAGAGAGTTTCCAGTCGTTATTATTTTGTTGAAACCTTCGTCTGAGTACTGCCTCGAGTTGCTGCCCCGGGTCTCCGTTTCGTATAACTAGACAGTCCAGCGTTGCCGCTCTGTCAGAAAGCCTGGTATGTAACTACTATCCTAGCACCCTTTGACTGGGAACTATATATACATAGTTCCCGCTCATCCCTCCTAGTTCACTCCTCCCCTTTACTTTTTGAATGCTCCAACGCCTATACGTTCTTCCCAGCGTTGTTCCTCCTCTGCACCTCTCTCCGGTTTGGATAGCTTTCTTCTATGCCTTGATGACTGATACTGTGGGGCTTCCCCATATTCCAGCCATAGTAAACCAATCAGTGTTTGGCCCTGGTGTACGGAGTACTATTTAGCAAAAGCTAGCGTGTCTGCCTTGGAACGGGGTTCTCTCGACCCTTCCGCATTTTCCCTTTTGATAAGCCCCCGACAGCAAACTACAAAGCTATCGTCGTCACCCCCTCGAAACGACAACCTGCTCAATAGTATAGAAAAAAAGAGATCTCACGTACCGACTGAAAGAAAATACATACTTCTCTAAATAAGCCGATTACTCCCTCTCTCATTTCACCATGACCTCGAACCGTACCCGCCGTATCGCCAAGGAGCTCGCAGATATCCATGCAGACCAACACTCGCACATCTTTGCTGATCCGGTTGGGGGCGGGGAAGACTTGACACATTTGAGAGGCTCCTTTCGAGGCCCTCCCGGAACTCCCTACGAGGACGGAACGTACTACATTGATATCAAGATACCCTCCGAATACCCTTTCCGCCCGCCTGTGATGAAGTTTACAACCAAGGTCTGGCATCCAAATGTCAGCAGTCAAACTGTAAGTCAGACGCATGCAAACCCACCGGAAGCGCATCACCTCCCCCCACGGAACTAAGAAGGATTTTGCTAATGGATAATTCCGTTTATCATCATATATCATAGGGTGCCATCTGCCTCGACACCCTCTCTACAGCCTGGTCTCCTGTCCTCACCATCAAATCCGCCCTGCTCTCCCTCCAATCTCTCCTCAGCACACCCGAACCCAAAGACCCCCAAGATGCAGAGGTGGCCAACATGCTCATGCGGAACCCCAAGGAGTTTGACCGGGTTGCGCGCCAGTGGGCCGTGCAGTACGCCGGCGCGCCCAAACGGCACCTGGGCGAAAGCAGTGGAGGCGCCACGGATGAGTCTATCCGTATGCAGCAGCAGAAGTCGAAGGAGGAGGAGGAGAAGGAGCAATTGGCTGCGTATGGATACCCCCCCCCCCCCCCGCGTGTCTCTGC
>LDEV01003576.1:0-20039 GCA_001014755.1 Blastomyces silverae
CCGTAGCACGATCCGGCAACTTCTTTTCGTCCGCAATGCCCATGAACGAATCGCCGCGGGCGGCAACACCCGTGCCGGACGAGGAAGAACAGAAGGACCCAGCCGTCCTATTCCCCGTGGCAAGCTTGTTCGAGTTTAACATCGACCGCGCGCGCCGGGAGGCCGGGTATCCGTACCTGACATATGTCGCAGGGGAGATATTCGATGTTATTGGCGAGAAGGGTGATTTGTGGCTAGCGCGAAACCAGGACGACCCGACCCGTCAGGTTGGATGGATTTGGACTAAACATTTTTCGAAACTTGCTGGATAGCTGGCTGGGTGGCTGATACTGGCAAGAATAGAGGATGATTTTGTTTTGTCTTCTAAGTAAGGATTGTATAGGATTGGTTGGTTGGCTGATTGACCGCGCGAACACACGATCCTCATACGGAGGCCCTTTTTTTCTTTTTTTCTTTTTTTTCTTTTTTTTCTTTTCTTTTCCCCCTCATTGCTCGTTCTTGGTGTTTTTGGCGTGTGGGATTTTATATGGGGTTATAATGATTAATTACGCTCAACGCAGCCTTTTGATACCTATCGGATATATTTTCTTCAATGCTTTTTTGTCCGCATTGTTTATTTATCCTATTTTGATTTTCTTTTCTTTTTTCTTTCATTTTTTTTTGTCTAGCTCATAATTCCAAACCAATTCCCTTTGTCCTCTAGCCATTTCAGAAACATGCCGACATTGTTATATTCTTCCCTTTCCTGCTTTCTCTTTTGTTCTCTTATTCTTCTTTTAATCTCCTATCATGGAGCAATGCAAGATTTCCCCCTAGCACGGTCCTGTCAGATACCCTGTCTTGACGCAGCGGAGCGAGCGGTTCCTGATATGCCGAATGGTGGCTTCTTGTGTTGTCTTGTATCCGTCCACATTTTGAACCCCCCTTTTCAATTCTACAAATAACGGTTCCTGCCCAGTGCGGCCCCGGATCCCTTTTTGCTTTTCTCAACTTTTTTTTTACATACAGCGTTATATCACGTTTCTTCATTTCTTTCTATAGTGAGTTCATATAATGGTTTACGCTCTCGCATTGGCGTTAAGTTTTTATTTGGGCGTTCCGCCTACCCTTTTTTTTTTTCGTTCCCATTTCTTCTCTTCCATTCTAATTTTTGTGCCTTCTGATTCGGTGTGGCCCCCATATTGTCTCCCCTGAATACGGAATGCGCGACGGGATGACATGAGACTGAATTGGGCGTGAATGGGGATGCTTTCTGCTTTAAAAAGTACGACGGATGAAGGGAAGTGGATTGATCGTTTGTGTTTGGAAGTACAGTACATGAAATATTTGATGCTCAAATGTATAGATTGGAAGCGGAGATGTTTCAATGCCATGCCGGTTCTATATAACTTTTACGGCCCAAATCGTGTTTGTATGAACAGCGTAGTTCTTGTAGAAACTGCAAAACCCCCGTAGCGCCACACCTGCCTCAAACGGTTCGGTGGCGAAAACACCCTTGCCATCTTCAAAGAGGCGACGATAAGGCTGCCATGTTTTATCTTGTTGAAGTAGGGAGAATAGCTTGAAGAAGAGGATATGGAATAACTAGATCAGTCTTTGAAATCATGTCTCAATGAAGTAAATAAATACTGCATGCAGAGTATGTACAGAGTAGTGTGTAATCTATATATGTATTTCCTGCAGAACCGCCAGCCCCGTCCTTGATGTCTTGGCATCGCCTCGGCCCGCGAACTCCATCTTGATATCAAAAAGCTCGCCCCAGCTGACGAGGAGACGATACAGACTCCAGACTCCCCAGTTACTCATCTCCAGCCCTGGTCTTGATTTATCTCTATACAAATCTTAATACCTAATTTCTTCCATTTTCATTCCTTACCCGTCCTCAGTCTATTCATTCCAACCCCCAGCTCTAGATACCTGTATACTGTACCGCCCCTCTCCCCTCCTCCCCCGGCCCGCGCCACCTCTCATCCTCACTATTACCTCTCGCCATCAGACCAATCATTGGCCATCAATCGCCCAGACGAACGCCCTCTCTGAGCCTCATGGTACGAGCTTGAACATCGCATCTTCCCCACGACAAAACAATACGCTCGTCTCCCCATAGCTGCCGCCTCCCTGCTTGCTCCTCTTCTTCCTCTGCAATCCCTCCGCTTCTCCTAGAGCGCCTCGTCTGTGGAAATCAGAATCGACATCGGGAAATCCCAATCCCAATCACAATCCATACCTACCTACCGCGTCTAGCTCGTGTTGGGGAGAGACACAACATACAAGCTAAATATCTACATCACACGACGGGCACTACACTTTTACTCCTAGCTAGTTACCCTTCCTACCTACCTTGCACAACGATAACAATGGGCGAGGGCGGCTTCAACCGCTTCAAGGATCGGATGAGAGGCCGATTTAGCGATTCGGTACGTTGCTCTGTTTGATATTATATTTGCTTTTTTTTTCCTTGTGGAATATAACTACGCCACGCCTTGTCTGTTGTACATGTACATACATAGCTAGCTAGCTAGGCAAATAGGCAAAGCTGCTGGTTGCTGTTGTTCCCTGTGCCGCTGAGCCGGTTTGGTTGTTATCCGGTACATCCCTGATTCCAACATTCATTGCACTGACTGGGCATTCATCCACGCGGGTTCCCGATTCTTTTCTTCGAAAGCTGTCTTGTCTTTGCGCAGTGTATTTATTTTTTTTTTTTTTCATTGCGCTACCCCCATTGTCATTTTCCCTCTCATCATCGCTGCCTGGGTTGGTGTTGGTGCTTGGTGTTGGTGCTTCGGACTTCCATCTTCCCTTTTCCCTCTTCCCATCCAACCCAGGCGTTGTCTCATCTCTCCCTCTCCCTCTCCCTCTCCCTATCCCCCTTCTATGCGTGCGTGCCTTTGTGCCAGTTAGCCAAGCTTGACAGCTCGTTCTTTTCGCGCTTGGTGTCTACCTGACAGGCCAGAGAGGCCCTTGGATAGATTGTCATGTTTTATTTGAACGATCTCACGCTGCTCAACAAGTTCTGGGATCGCATTTCAACTATGAGCTATAGTACTGACTTGCTGCAGTCGAGTCCCGACGATGCATATCTCAGCTGTGCGTAACCGTAACCTCCCCTTCTCCCCTCCCGGCTATCCGTCTCTGTCCAGATCGCTTCCCCACACGTGGTTCGTTTGAGGTTTTGCTGGTTGCAATTAACTCAGAGCTAACTTTTGGTGGTTGATTCGGGAGTATGGTCTAGACCACGACGTTCGCTGTTCGTATCTTTCCCTCCGTCTTCTAATAAGCTGCTTCCTCCCCTTCCACGCTTCTTCATATTGCTCGGGACACTCCGTGGCTAATAATGGTGATATGCTGCAGTAACAAATGAGGATGTATATACCCTCAAGACTGATTGGTTGACAGATAATGTACGTACTAAACAACTAGCTGGGAATATTTTTGCTACGTCTCCCTGTTTTTCTCTTGGCTTGCGTACTGACAGGGGGGGGTCGATGTGCTATAGGTTATTGCATTCTGGGAAGAGTATGGCTATCTATTCCATAATACAACAAGATGTTGTTGGTTTTGCATGCAGCCGTTCACACCCTTGTTTGTCTAGGTACCTGGAACGCGAATTCCTCGTCAAATACCAATCTGCCAATATTGTCCTTCTCCGTCCAAGCATGTCCTTTATGCTACTTCAGACTCCAGACCCCCGCACGCTCCGCGATGTACTACCCGACTTCACAAAAACCAGTCACATCTTCCTCCCCATCAACGACTGCCGCAACGTCAACGAGGCCGAAGGCGGCACCCACTGGTCTCTTCTGCTCGTATCCGTCGTCGACGGCGTGGCCTTCCATTATGATTCGCTCCCGCCTGGGAATTGCGACGAAGCGCTCCAAGCCACACAGAAGCTGTCCCACCTACTGAACAGGCAACTCCGCTTCATCAACCTCGACGACTCACCGGTGCAGGAGAACAGCAGTGACTGCGGCGTCTTCGTGTGCCTGCACATGCGCCATCTGCTCCTCAAGCGGCTGCTGATGGCCAACTCGTCGGAGAAGATCAGCATGAGCCTCGGGGGTATGAGGGTGAACGCGAACCACGGGCGCAAGGAGATTGTGCGCATCATCGAGGGGTTCAGGAAGAAGGGAGAACAACGGCGTAGATCGTACGTACCTACTTTCACATTCGTCTGTAGTTCACTACTGCTGCTGCTGGTCACTATCCTCGCCCTTCCCGTTCTACCGTTATTGTTCTTCCCAGACTCCGACTTTTCTACCAGACTCAGAACCGAGGTCTGGTGGCGGGACGGAGAGATGCTGGCCCGTTTATCCTCCACCATTGCCGCCATATCACCACCAACAAACGTGCACCATCAGATCAAAGAATTCATGCTAAGGCTTGTCTGGGGATATCAACGGGCAACCTAATGCCTCTTGATTTCCGAAACGGCATTCTATTATTTTAATAGGTCCAGCGTAAATACAAGTACAAATTCCAACTCCAACGGTACATCCGATAGCCAGCGCGAGAAGAGGTCGAGAAGCCCGCCGCGGGTGGAATGAAATGATCGTTCCATCACCATCCTCCTTCCGAACATTTTATTTATTTATTTATTTTCGTGTCCTCCGTCCCTTCCGTTTTTGGCTATGATGATATGACGACTTGGGTATGATACCTGATACGCGTGTAATGGGTTGGTATATCTATAGGCAGCTGCTGCCGTATTATCCTTATGTGTCTTTGCTTTGCCTGTTTGGATTTTGGATTCCGTGTGTGGGTGAGTGAGAGCTATCTCAGGGAGGGTTTTCTTGAAAAAGAGGAAAAAGGGGCAAAAGCAGTTGGCTCTAATTTTAATCATTTTTAATATCTTTAATATCAAGGCAGTTTCGGAGTGTGCTTGGGATGTTTACTGGGTAGTTAGCGGTGGCGCGGGAGCAGGTCCAATTCATTTTTTGGTTTCATTGGGATTAATTGCCTTTCCCCCATCTTTTTTTTTTTTTCCTTTTTGGTTCTTTTGGAAATACCGAATTTTTGTTTTGATAGCGCGGGTGGTATTGTATGCCGTCGGGAAGGGGCGGGGGAGAAAGCCTCAAGTTTTCTTTTCCCCCCTCTTCCACTCCGTTTACCAGGAAAATAGCAGGTCTCTCATTCAAAAAAAAAAAAAAAAAAAAAAACCCCGTTCCGAGATGAAGTTCATTCACAAACTGTTTCATTAAAAAAAAAAAGGAGGAGGAGGAGGAGGAGGAAGAAGCAGCGTCCGCACCAATGGTCATGGCCAGGGACACGCGGCAGGGGGCAGCGCCTTGTTTGGAGAAATCCCGCAAGGAGCAGGGGGCATTGACATACACAGGGGCGTCTCTTCATACGCTGGTTGGGTTTCTTCGTTTTGCTCGGCCAGAAGAAGCTTCATGACACCGCCCGTCTTGATCATAACTCGGTGTGTATTTAATACGTATGAACGTGTTGTTGTGGGTATATTTTAGATGAGTTGGAAGAGTAGACCTTGGCATCCTCGGCGTGACCTAAGCAAGTGGCTTGCTAAATGTGTAGCCGCTAGTGTTAAATACGCAACCTCTTTACATACCATACAACAACTCAGACAGCCTACTTCTCATGCTGTGACTCCTGTGAGTCTGCCTATTGAAAATGAGATAGAGCAGTAAGATCTCTAACTAAGAGATTAACTTTGGTAGAATACAGTTGTTAACAGAGGCAAATGGAGAAGGGAAATATGGGAGCCCAGATCCAGGGTTCTGTCATAGATCTGGGATATATATAAATAGTAGTTTGTATATATATATAGAGAAAGTTATAGATTAACTCAAAGTCAACCAAGAACATTTCTCCTCATTCCCCAACCTCCTTTCCCCCGGGAGGCATTTTTCCTTCCCTCCCCGTTTCCAACCCCGCCATTTTCTGACATCTACCGTTGCCCCGATAAGAAGAAACCGGGGGCTGTGCCTTAACCTTTCGATCTGCCCTCGAAGTTACCTAGGTAGCGCCCTTGCAGCCCGCTATTTTGTGTGCCTTGCTTGCTCCATACTACCTAGTCCATAGAAAGCTTATCTAGGCCGCCGGTCGCTGCCAAGCGCGAATCAGATGCTGGGATATATCATATCACAGGAGTATGCAAGCCTCGTTGAGTTCGGTAACTTTCCGTGTCGCGGCAAACTCCAAACTCTCATGCTACTCAACCCTCATGATTGAGCATTTATTTACTCCGCCTGCTCTCGACGCGCTGGTTATGTCCCGCCTTCAATTGCCCCAATGTACATACATACATACAGTACGGACTGGATGCGCGATATCAACGCCACAGGGGCTCCCGCGAGAGGATAGACTTCATTGAAGTATCACTCGACTCTCTCCAGCCTGACAGTTCTTGATACGCTCCTGTTACGGGCCCCCTTAAGCCACACTCACTCCTTTCTTTATAGGAACCTGGCATGCAAACGCTGGAGGTGACCACTGACCACCAATAACATTTATTAAAAGGCATCTACATATCCATCTCCTTGTACGACACGATATCTCGCAAGATCCGCCTTTTCTTTTTTATTTATTTTTCCCCCTTCTCGAGAACTAAATTAACCCGCTCCTTCTTTGTTTATTGACATCCCGTTTCCTCTCCTCGCCTTTTTCTCTCTTTGTCAATCCTTTTTTCTTTCATTTCTTTTTTTTGTTGACCCGACAACAAAAACAGCGGAATGCTGGCTCTAACTCTAGCAATTCTGCTTCTGCTGAACGCAAGGGCTGTCCTGTCCTCATGCGCACACGGTACCTATCTCCTCCGTCGAGCTATTGACGACAACAAGCCAATTAAGCTGCCCAATTTCGGATATGGCCCCTTTGACGGCCCCACGAACTGGCATTCCCTATCAGAGGACAATATACTCTGCGGTACTGGAAGAAGACAATCCCCCATCGATATCGACGATACCATTTCCCAGGTTGCCGCGGGCTTCGTGAGCATGGACGTTCCCATCCAGGATGTATCCTTTCTGAACTTGCGAACAACCGTGGAGGTCATACTAAAGGGGTCAACGAGAATCAATGGGCGCGAATTTGTGTTGGAGCAGTTTCATTTCCACACCCCCAGTGAGCACGTTCTGAATGGGGAGATCTTCGTTGCTGAGGTACATTTCGTCCATAGTAACAAAGGTATGTCACACACTTCTTTCTAAGACCCTACTAATACCTAAAAAGTGAAAGTTGCAAGATTGGACAAGTAAACGAAAAAAAAAGAAAAAGGGTATAACCTAACTAAATTTGTCACAGAAAACCCCAAGGAACTTGCAGTTATCACCTTGATGGTACAAGTCTCGGCCGACCACTCCACTCGCTCTCTAGATAGGGTGATTGGCGAGATCACCCGAATATCCACTCCCGGAAACAAAGTCGCCATCCCAGCACTCAACATCGGCGACATCACCTCCCTAGTCAACAAGCAACAGCTCTTCACCTATACAGGCAGCCTGACCACGCCGCCCTGCACGGAGGGCGTCCAATTCTTCATTCTCCCACAGCCCATCCCAATGCGCGCCACCGTCTTCAATGCCCTCAAGTCTGTCACGGGCCACAATGCGCGGTTCCTGCAGAACAACAATGCCACGAGACCGAACGTTCTTGTTGCCGGATGCCAGGTCATCGCAGCCGAGGTGTGGAGTAATGCCACACAATATAGCCGGTGATGCTGGCGACATCTTCTGCGCGCTGCCCTGTGAGATTTTGGTTTTTTTCTGGGTACCTCCTCCTCGGGCGTTCTTGTCTATCTATCCGTTTATGTGTAGAATTATGCTTTCTCTTTCCCTGATATTCCTTGCAGGCAGGACATGCAGATGTAGACAACTACTACCCCTTGATGGCCCTAGAGAGAATTATAAGAAGTTTTATTGTTGATTACTTTTCAGATCTCCTAGTCTATGTATTTTGAACATTGTCGCGGGTGGGATATATCGATCGGACCAAGCAGGATCAGGATCGGTCATATATATATATATATTTCTGTGTTATGTTATTGTTTCCCGTTGTTTGGTTCGCTCCTTCCACCACAATCAAACTTGCGTAGTGTAACTATGCGTCCCGAAGTTAAAAGCCCAGGGAAACGGAAACTGGCAAGGCAAGATAACCAACCCCCCTTCCATTCCATTGCCGAGGAAATGAAAACAACGCGCGCACGTTAAAATGTTTGCCACGCGCCCGTCCGCAAATTAGTTTGTTCTCATGGACGATAATGATAATCTCGGAGATCACGCAGCCTACACGGGCCCGCAGTACCGGGTATAAAAACGTCTGAAATAGCTCGTGCGCCCCGTTGGAGAAAGCTATAGCTGGTTCCGCATAGCCTTGGCCCAGAATATCGGTACTGGCTGGTATACAGGGGAGGGAATCCAGGCATCTAGACGGAAAATGGAAAAAAAGAAAAGAGAAAAGAGAAAAAGAAAATGTAATGGGAAGAGTAGTAGAAGTGTTTAGGTTCGTTACGGTCGTAAAGTATGGATTTGCATTGAACTCCAGCTCTAGCTTATTTCTGAAATTAATAATAAAAGTACAGACGTATATATATATATAGAAATAATAACATCATGTCGTGTGATTAGGGCAAGGCGCCAGGACAAATCATATCGTTGGCATACGCACGGTATCGAGAGAGGATATCGGTTTGCTTGAGGTCATTAACTTGAGACGCAAATGCGTAGTGAGAAGCGAGCGCGCCCGTTGCGACCAGTACGGCTAGAAAAAAAACATTCACAACGTTAGCATAGGAGGAAATAAGTCAAAGGTAACCAGTATACATGAAACGGTATAAAAAAAAAGCACTAACGTCTTCGAAGCCTTTTCGGGATAGATTTCGTCAGCATCCCTTCATCGTCACCGAGCGGAAGATGATCTATGACGTCTCTGCCCCAGATGGCAATGAGATTGATACTGATCCGTTCGAATCCCATGTCCCACACGCCGCGACGCGCGAAGTCATAAACGTCCGTCGCGTTCCGTTCCAGAGACTCGAGAAAGGAGAAATGCTGCTGCGCGGCAAGGGACCATTTGCCCCGGTTCTCTCCCCACGGACTACAGAGCACGTGCTGGATGGGCGTGCGGTAGATAGTCGTTTTACCCTCGCTGTGCACAGGCAGCCAGCGGTGGTTCGCGTACGGCGCATTGCCGACTTCGAGCGGGAACTCGAAATCGTCCGGGCCTTCCCAGTATGGAAGCTGTGAGGCGCGCCATGTTGATTTTCGCACCGAAGTAACATTGCTGTTCGTGGTGTTGTTAATACTAGTATTATTCTTGTTGTTGGGCGGCGCCAATTCGGGGAGGTAGGGCCGGATGGCTCCGGTGCGATGGTGGTGGTAGGGCAACGGGGCGCCGTTGATAACGTTTGCTGAAACGAGGAAGGAGTGGTCATGTTCCAGCTTTAGCGACACTAATTTGGGTATCGCATTGTCGTCGATGAAAACAATATCATCGTCGATTTTGATGTAGAGGGTATCGGGATCGGTCACGGTGTTATCCCATATTTTGGCATATTTTTTTCCCTGCGGCTCGACCGGAATTCTTTTGTAGAAGGGAGAAGTAGGCACCAGCGTATCGAGCCAATCTAAATCAGCCTGGTTTTCCGTATTAGCCGCCCAGTGCACCTCATCTAGCCATCCCCCGTTCGCCACTAGATTGCGCTTGAGGTAGCAATCGAGAATTTCCACTCTATCCGGCCGTCCATAGAAGATGACGGCGACAATTCTGAGGTTCGTAGGTTTGGTGGAGCTCGGTTTGGGAAGCTGAGGTGTAAGGGAAGAAGAGGGAAGGGTTGGTGGGGGAGGGGTCAAAGAAAGGGAAGGGGAAGGGGAAGGGATAGTAGGGGTAACGACGAGGCGGTGGTTGTCCGTGATATTCTCCTTAGCTAATGGAGCTGGAGTGCGATCCTCTTGGGAATTTGCGAATGGCGAAGGTGGACGCCGGAAAGTAGGAGGGCTATAGAACAGTGCAAAACAAGCTACAAGGAGGAATAGAGACACAAAAGCAATAATGAATTTCAATGAGCGTCGAGCAAAATCGCCTATGGACGAAGGAAAAGATGTGCGCGCATGGTTGGTTTGGCCAAACATGATGCAGGCTTTGAAAGCGGAGCGAGGGGGAGGAACGACAGACGAAATTCACCTCATTATTTTAGTCACAGCACAGATTTCGAAATTGAGCATCTGGTGAGACCAAGATCGCAGGAGAAAAATAAAAATAAAAAAGGAGAGAGAGAGGGCCGCAACCTTGCAGGACCCGACCGGAAAAAACGACATCCGTGGGATTTGGCATGATTGTTAATCCCGTGCGTCTAAGGGGCACATTGCATTGACCGGGCGTACAGTTGAACGTGGTTTTAAAAAAACTGAACGTGGTTTTAAATCTCGGCCGGAAAAACCTTCAGCGTGGTTTTAAATTATAACCATGACACTCCCCCATTAAAACTACATACACTAGTCAGAGCTCACACATCTCCCACACACAATCTCTATACTCTTGATGATACTCACGGCACCCACCCACTATATTCAGAATATAGTGGGTGGGTGCTGTGAGTAGTGATTTTCATATTTCTCAGATTCTAACCCTAATCTACCCCTAATTCAGATGTTGAGGGAGTGAGAATGATGATTAGTAATATGTGTGATCTCTGTGTGATTTATGTCTAGTGTGTGTATTTTAGATGGATGCTAAAAGTTGAACGTGGTTTTAAAAAAGTGGGCCCAGATTTAAAACCACATTCAGTTTTTTTAAAACCATGTTCAACTGTAACCCCCTAGTCATGGGAGCCGTCGCGAAGCCCACACAGACCATGCGCTGAGTTGTCCACCGCATGGAACGAGCTCTCAGAGCGAGGTATCAGTAGTATGGAATCGAACGAATCCCCCAAGGATATTCTACCCTATCTCTCAGCTCCGGTGTACTGTACTCGGGCCAACGGGACATCCCATTGACCCTTTTTTATTTATTTAAAGCGGGAACAGGCCTGCCAACAAGAAAATACGAGGCGGGACAGCTGGGCGAATTTTATCGGGCAATCCTTCGCCTGGACAGTGGGCAGTCAATAGCCTATAGGCTGGTAGAGTTTTGCGAGCGCCCGCCATCTAGAAGCTCCTGGCGGGGAATTATGATGCCCAATCGTTTTAAAGGCCAATCGGTTTAAAGGCGGCTGCTTGGTGCGAACCTAGTCTTCGAGCGGATCATTATTAACTAGCGCGCTCGTCCCGTAGCCTGTAGGGCCGCCACGTTGTCTCAGGAGGTGGATCAGCGGACAAATCGACGTCCAAGGCCGGTGACAGGCTCTTAAGTCTCCGCGCTGCTGGGCGGGAGTCGTTGGCGCACGTCTTGAAAAGTTGAACCCTGATTCACGCGATCTTTCGGCGTTGAACTTGGCGTGGAACGGAAGCCGAGAATAACGTTACAGGCCAGTAGTTGACTCAGCAATGCTCTAGCCTTGTTGGGCTAGTTCTGTCCGCTACCTAATATCGACCGAGGAAAAATCCTCAAGGATTCTTCGAAGGTGATGGTGATGGTTGGCCTGTTCGCTTCGTCTAGAGTTGATGTGAACATGCGCTAACTATTGGAATATCTTTCCTTGCGCTCTTTGCCTGGGCGTTGACTCTTGACGTTGCATCTGCTGAATGAACAGAATGAACGCCGACGTTGCTGTGTGTAGTTGGAGACGGGTCACACTGTTGGAAACTTATTGACATTTTCCTCCGGTGCCTCGCGAGGACATGGCTTTTATATACGGAGTACTCCGTAGAGTGAGAGGGAGACAGACTTATTTAGCACGCCTTCGAAGCCAGGGTCCTCAACCTCTAATCTTCAAGGGTCCGGAAATTTGAACGGCGATCTCGGAGCATTACCAAATGATATCGATTAGCGCTCTTCAAGAAATGCCCCCCTCCTGAGCTTATCCCCTTTCCCCCGCTGCCATGCATGACGGATATATTATGTGGCGGCGACACCTGTATATCCCATGTACTGTACTTGTACTTGTAGGGCAATCCGAACACCGAGTGCTCTTCTGCCGATCTTATCACCACCCCAACGGTTCTCCAACGGTTCTCCAACGGTTCTCCAACGGTTTTGCCCACGGTTCGCCAAGGACGTAGATATATATATATATATATATGTAGTTAGCTTCTCTTTGCATAGAGGATGACATCTGGTCTAAACAAGGCTGCTTACGCGCACTCTGGCCTTGCTAGCCACATCATTTTCTTCCATAGAGGTTGATTTAAGGTGATTACTGTAATTATTTGGCGTGTACGATCCCTGTCGATCTTATGAGATCTGCTTCTCCACCTGAACCATGCAAACATTGGTTATTATCCAATTGACGTTCTTGATGGCGACCCGTAGACCTGTGCGACATACCGCAAGCCTGCAGAAGCATGACGCTGGCGATTGCCCGCCGTGTGGTTCGTGTGAGCCGTATTGTGAGGGACTTCACGTGTTGTGGATAGCTAGTTACGTAGGTGGGTAGATACGGTCTGAGGGGACTCGATATAAAATGCACCCTGTAAAGCCACTTAAATGAATCAATGTCCGTAAACAAATCGTTCTCACTTTGTATGCTACGCAAATATCTCTTATGGATACCATACATACCTCGTTGTCCTCGTCGCCTAACCGTAAGGTGTAGAAGAGGTTAGGTTCTAATAGGTGGCAGAGCCACAATAGGCCCCACGCTGTTAAAACTGTTCATACTCGCTATAGATGCAGATACTGAACCTGTAGAATGACTCTATATACATGGGTCTCTGTATAGGACTCTGGTGTCGTTGATTTTAAGATATGTGGAGGCTGACATGGGTTGCACGAGCCCTACGCTCCACAGATGCGGCTCAACGCCGATCCCACGGAAGGCATGCGGCTTAAATATGCAAGTAGAAGTGATATTGTGAGGATGCTCTATCTTCAAGATCTACTCATGATGATCCCACGCTCATTTCATATCCATAAAGCCGGCTCCAGTCATTTGGCGGAGGCCTGATTGCCCAGCCAACCATGCACCATGAACAGCGTAGAGCATTGCAAATTCATATCTATCTGGAGAGAAAAATGCGCTCGATTCAGCGAAGCACAAATATCACCCCTATATTTCGCCATTGTGAGGAATGGCGGCGATTTGCGTTTTGAATCGCAATGTCAACAACCGATATACCACTGCAATTTCGCACCCTGTGGTCGATTAGGGCTTACTCCGCTACATTCCGCGACGATATTGATACCTACGAGATCCCCGCGACGAGCTCGTCAATGCTCGCATGTCTACAATATAATATACAATTAGCTTACACGGCTATACGGATATTTCAAAAATCCTCATACAACCACCTGTATGGCCTATACCCATTTTTACCCATACAAATTGCTTCCAAAAAAGTGGGAGGCAGCTTCCCCATCTCGCAACAGAGGGTATAAACAAACACGACCTACCCGATGCGGTAACCATGCCTGCCTAAATGAATGGTGAACTCACCCCGAGGGAAGCCACGGCAGCAGATTTCAGGCCAGAGCGCCTCCCATATCGTGGATTAGTTGCCGTATTTGGCAGGTTATGAGCCCCCGGGTGGTTTCCCTCGCCGTCCGCCAGAGGTAAACATAAAACGGGCGTCCCGCTCCCATCATTTCTTCTTCCTTTCTTCTTCTTCTTCTCTTTTTTCCTTTCTCTCCCCATCACGTCTGTGGTTTTCTGCTGCCCCTATCTTCACTCACGTGATTGACCATTGCTCCAAGGCATTTCCATACCATACCAACAGACACATACATACCATATGCCTCCCCTTACCGTTAGACTCTTTAGGAGCTATAACCTTCTTCCTCTTCCTCCTCCTCCTCTTCCTCCTCCTCCTCCTCCTCCTCCTCCTCCTCCTCTTCTCCCATATATTCTTTTGATTTTTGATTTTGTGTTTGTCCTTGCTTTTCTGCTTTTCTGTCTTGCCTTTGCCTTTTTTTCCTTTTTTTCTTCTTTTCTTCTTCCTTTTTGTTGTTCTCCTGTTTCTTGACGCCCCTTCTTTCGTTATTGTGTAGTAGCCATGTCAGGCCTACACATACCCGGCATCCCTACTCGGCCAAACGACAAGGCCGCTAGGAAGCGCAATGGGCCGGCCTTTAAGACCTTCCCCCATCGCGTGACCTACAAAGAGGTAAGTATATCACACTCGTTTTGTGATTCTGTTGGTTCATCTGCTGTTGCTTCGTCGTCTTCTTCTTCTTGCTCTTACTCTTCTTGTTCTTCTACCTCTTCTTCTGTTGTGTTTGTTCCTCATCCTGTTGCTGCCGTCCCTCGTTCTTCGGCAAGCACTTCCACTCGCTACACCCCCCTTGTCGTCCCCCGTTCTCGTCCTCAAGCTGGTGAGGTTGCCCGCCCCTGTGCCCCTATCCCTTCTTCGCGGTTCTCCACTCTTTCGAAACCGCAGCCCCTCTGTTCCTCTCGCTCTTCTCCGTCGATATCGACCACTTCATCCCAATCTGGCCCCTTCGTTATCCCCCGTACCCGTCCCAGAGCTGGCGATGCCCCAATTCCCCCTTCCCGATATTCCACTCGTTCCCCTCCTCCTACCCGCCCCTCTGGTCCTATTCCCTGGTCCCGAGATTCCACTCTTTCAAGACCCCAATCCCGCTACAATTCCACTCGTTCCCCTCCTCCTACCCGCCCCTCTGGTCCGATTCCCTGGTCCCGAGATTCCACTCTTTCAAGGCCCCAATCCCTCTGCAATTCCACTCGTTCTCCGCCTCCTGCCCGCCCTATCTCTCCCTTTACATATTCCACTCTTTCAAAACTCCGGCACCGTCAAATCTCCCCTCGTTGTTCCCGGCCAACCTCGGCCACTTCCACTCGCTCATCGCCAGCTCCCCCAACCCGCTCCGTCCCATCATTTTCCGCTCGTTCCTCTTCTAGCACTTCCATTCGTTCTGATTCATTCCCTTCCACTCGTTGTTTTATTGCTGCTGCTCTCGAAGCAGTTACCATCCGCTCCTCACCAGCTACTACTGCCCCTCACGTTTCCACCTCTGCCTCCGCTCGTTCATCTTCCACCACTTCCACTCGTTCTGGTTCACTCCTTTCTTCTCCCCCTCCCCCTCCCCCTCCCGTTCGCTTTAACTGTGCAGGTGACCGTCTCGAGGCCGTCCGCGAAGTCGTCCGCCGCCACCGCCGGGAGCACGCACAACTGTGTTCGGACAGTTCGAGTGCTTCAAAAGCCGTTTCTTCCAGCCATGGATCCGACAATGGCAATGCCCGTGCTCGCACCTCCTGTCGACGAAACGTTAAGTCGGCTAAATCAGTCAAGTTCGGAGGCGCCACGGTCCACGAAGTCGATACATGGATCAAGCCCGGCGTACATACCCAGCGAGATCCCACGACAATCGTCGGCAAATTGGTTGGCTGGTCTGTCACTCCCCTGGAAGAACCGGAGGACGACGAAGACTGTAAGTATACGACTTACTGGGGTGGACAAGTAAGTCAACTTACACACGCTCATTTACCCGGAAAACCCTGCGGACGCTCTTTTTGCTCCTGGAACGACCTCGCCAACGTTCGGAGGGACCTTTGTATGGTCGCTCGTCTGGACCCCAACAATCCTTACACGTCGATCCGGACTCGCCTCGTTTTCGAAGAGTTCAACAGAAGAAGAGAAAAAATGAGAGGGCATGGACATTTCCTTCCGTGATTTGAAAGAAGTGCCTTTCTCACCAAAAAAAATTTAAAATCAAAAAATCATCCTAAAGTATCTCGGACGACGACAAGTCCATTTCTGTTTTCGCACATTCTTTTAGCGATCATACTTGTTATGCATGTTCTGCTGTGTTCTGGCCTGTTTTGCGTTTTCTGTTTCGCTCTATTCGTCCTTCTTGTTTCGTTTCCTCGTTTCGTTTCGTTTCGTTTCGTTTCGTTTCTTTTTTAGTTTTCCTTTTGTTTCTTTTTCCTTTTGTTTCTTTTTCCTTTTTTTTCCCTCCCTTTGCTATCCCCTCCCTCTCCCCGTCATCTTTACTAACGCGGCTTCTAGGCGGGCGGGTTGCGGGAAGCCTAACGGTAGGTCGCTTTTGGAATTGCTGACTGGACAGGATAGTTAACGTATACGAATGGTGGCTACCGCTTGTGCACATTTTGGTATATTCTATCAACCCTATCGACTTCGGAATCTTCTGCTAACTTTCTCATCTGCAGGTCAGGTATACCGCGCCTCGATTGGCAGGATTTGTGGTAGCGCAGGATTCACTGTGACAACGTAAAGCAACCCAAGCGCTTGTCTATAATCTTAGGAGTATCCTAACGGCTTCGATCCAACATGTTCATAGGCTATTGTCGTTTTCCGTTCCCTCGCCGGGCGCCTCGAAAGATATCCGAATGGTGGCACCAGAGCTGCCGTGTTCAGGTAAGTCAGCCCTCACCGTTCCCTTCTCCCTCTGTCTCTCCCACCATTTGATTGCAAAGGCTAAAAGTTAGCCACAGCTGTAGTGATAGATCTTCTTGAAACAGGTTTGCTTTCCCCGCCTTATTGCCAACTTACCCTTGGAGTTTCTCTTAGGTAAAATTTTCGGTAAGCATATATTATCCTTCCACCCCATTTTTAACTATCATTAACATGCTTGCAGACTCGATCCGTCTTTCAATCCACGCCGGATTGCATGCTTTTAGAGCTTATGGTGGCAACGTATCGGCCGCCGCAAGGTCAGAATTCCCCAACACAGCTCGTAGTTTGGGCATCGAACTTATCATAACCAAAGGCCGCATATCGAAATATACGCTTTGGAGCGTCATGGGCTATGGAAGATCATGGGATTATACGCTCAGGAGCGTAGTGGTGGCTCAGGAAAGCCCTTCGAACGGTCAGTCTTGCGCAACCTGTTATGCCACAATGCCATCCTAACCATGTCTGTTGTAAAGAAATGGTAGACGACCAACGGGATTATACGCTTTGGAGCGTCGTGGTGGCTAAGGAGAGCCCCTCGAAAGGTCAGTCTTCCAGAACCCACTTTGTCACAATGCCATCCTAACCACACCTTTTGTAAAGAAACGATCGATCAACGGGCATATACACCTCGGAGCGACGTGGTGGCTAAAGGAAGTCATTCGAGAGGTAAGTCTCCTGTAACCCCTTTGTGGCTAACTACGCCTTTCGCAGATACCGACCCGATCGAATTACGCTCTGGAGCGTCGTGGGCTACGGAGGATAGGGGTTATACGCTTCCAAGCGTAGTGGTGGCCCATGAAAGCCCTTCAAACGGTCAGTCTTCTATAACACCCATGTCACAATGCCATCCTAACCATACCTCTTATAAAGAATCGAATTACGCTTTGGAGCGTCGTGGGCTACGGAGGATAGGGGTTATACGCTTCGAAGCGTAGTGGTGGCGCATGAAAGCCCTTCGAACGGTCAGTCTTCTAACCCATCATACCACCATCATCCTAACCATACCTCTTATAAAGAATCGAATTACGCTTTGGAGCGTCGTGGGCTACGGAGGATAGGGGTTATACGCTTCCAAGCGTAGTGGTGGCCCATGAAAGCCCTTCAAACGGTCAGTCTTCTATAACACCCATGTCACAATGCCATCCTAACCATACCTCTTATAAAGAATCGAATTACGCTTTGGAG
Organism: Blastomyces silverae; assembly: GCA_001014755.1. Classification (NCBI taxonomy): domain Eukaryota; kingdom Fungi; phylum Ascomycota; class Eurotiomycetes; order Onygenales; family Ajellomycetaceae; genus Blastomyces; species Blastomyces silverae. Next base: position 17,610 of record LDEV01003576.1, read on the forward strand.
CGTCGTGGGCTACGGAGGATAGGGGTTATACGCTTCGAAGCGTAGTGGTGGCAAATGAAAGCCCTTCGAACGGTCAGTCTGCTATCCCCATCAAACCGCAAAGTCATACTAACCATGCCTCATAAAGAATCGAGCCGACCGGGTATACGCTTTGGAGCGTCGTGGTGACTACGGAGGATCAATGGGGGTTGACGCTTCGGAGCGTCGTGGTGGCTAAGGCAAACTCACCAACCGGTAGGTCCACCCATTTCACTGATATCTCCATGTTCGTCCTAACCAATGTCTCTCATCAGGAACCGAACCGACCGGGTATACGCCTTGGAGCGGCGTGGTGACTACGGAGGATCAATGGGGGTTGACGCTTCGGAGCGTCGTGGTGGCTAAGGCAAACTCACCAACCGGTAGGTCCACCCATTTCACTGATATCTCCATGTCCATCCTAACCAATGTCTCTCATCAAGAATCGAACCGAACCGAACCGGTCGAATATACGCCTCGGGGCGTCATGGTGGCTATATTTAGCCATGAACACAGTAAGTATTCCCTGCCTGCTATCGAAGTACGCTGTAAAAATCGCGATCTAATCAGCTTTTGTAGGTTCATATGACTACAGGTGGTCTACACGGGCGGTGGGTGGGAGTAGACCAGTTTCGACCAACTTTTTATTTTCTTTCCGCTTTTTATATGCTTTTTGTATTCGGCCGCCATCAAGGCCGTTGCTTAGTGGTCGTTTCATTCTTTTATTATTACCTTGTAGCTTACCAAAATCTCAAATATGCTGTGTTCCGCTCCGTCAACCGTCCTTTGTAGTTTCAGCCCTGGTTGGTGCCATCCGAATGGGAGTAGCTAAGTTAGACATATGAACACCAATAGAATGGGCTTTTAATTGTACGAGGGGAAACCTCCGTACGTGAAAAATGGTTGTTTCAATACGCGGAATGAGAATAATATTGGATGTCTGAGTGGTTACGGGTGGTTGTTTGTTAACTTACATAGTTACTCTGTAGTTGAACGGAGGAAGATGAGGTTGGTTGTGTGCGATCCACGCTAAGTCGCAATAGGAAGGTCAAGGCATACCTAGGTATCAAGGTGCAGGTGGGCATGTAAGCCATGGAGCCCTTGGGCCTTGGAACCCGGACACCAGAGCAGCGGGGTGTTAGGATAAAGGATGGAGGAGTTGAGACATTGATATGTATTATTGAGAGGACTAGTAGATGCGACTATGCAACTAGGAGTGGTGGTGTTTGAAAAGCTGTAATCCTGCGTGAATGTGAGAGGTCTGGAGCTCACTGGGTGTAGTTAATTTAACACCAGAACACTAGTAAAAGAACTCAGTAGCCTATCCACGCCAAGCCCAAAGGTAATAAATAAGGGCGTGTTCAGTGGCATGTTAAAACTCATATAACCTGCACACAAAAAGTGGATATTAGTGTGCTGCTGATGTTGATTTTTCAAACCTTGATTATCATTCTAGTTTAGTAGTGATTTTGATATATTAATTAATAACTCACTGTGATAACACTGATTTTCTTTATTTTATTTCAATCTTATCTATTTTATATGATAGAGCTGTGTAATATACTAGATAATCAGTCTTCAAATATGAATGAGATTTTTGAATCTGAAGAAGTGTCAATCTTATTAAATCAATAATCAAGCTCACTCTCATCTATTATAATAGTGTCTATTATATTATCTGCACTGTCAATAATAGAATCTGTTTTTCAGAGTTTTGAATTTACTTAATTCACTCAATTCACTCATTAATTCATCACTCAATTCATCTATTAATCTGTTATTTAATTCATCACTTAATCTATCACTCAATCTGTCTCTCAATTTTATATACATATTTTATAAAATTCTGTAATAAAAGAAGTAATATTACTGAGTCTTTTTAATATAAAAAAAGAAGATTGAGAAATAGATAATGAAAACTTTAAAATTTATGAATGAAATCTCACAGTTTAAACTATTCAATATATAATTTATCAATCTGTTAATAGAAGTAATTTTGATAATTAATAAAAAAGTAATAAATGTATCTGATAACTATAAATAAGATATAAGAATTAGATCTCAGATTAAATTTAATATATAGAATATAAAATTTATATTAATAATTCAGAAATTATAAATGAATATTTTCATTATTATTCAGATATAATTATATTTTAATATTAAAAATCTCTCTTTTAAAAGTTAAATAAGTAACTGTTTAATAATAAACTTATTATAAAATAGTATATAGTTAATTATTAAGCTATGAGACAGTAATTGAAAGTGAAATTTAATAAAAATTTATATTCTCTTATATTATTGATTTTATCTTCTATATTAAATAATTTTTCTTATATATCAGTTATCTCTGTAGTTAGTTCTACTGTAAACAGTTCTTCTTAATCAGAAAGAAAATATTTGAGAAAGAGA